>PVIR01046557.1:0-10209 GCA_004026965.1 Petromus typicus
CTTCTTTTTCTGCCTCTTCCACTTGGGATTTCCATCACAAATATGTGGACATACTTGCTTGTGTCTCAGAGGTCTCTTAAAGGAGTTGTTTTCTTTTTTAAATATTTTTTCTCTTAAGATTGGATAATTTCAACTTTTACTCTCAAATCACTAATTTCTTCTCAAACCTGCTCAAAACTGCTATTGAAACCTCCTACTATTATTTTAGTTATTATTATCTAGAATATTGGTATGATTTCATTTTATATTTTATACCTATTAACTGATATTTTTCTTGAAACAGTTATTATGATTTCTTTTAGCTTTCTATCCCAACTTTCCTTTTAATTCTTAAAACACTTTTTTAAAATCTTTGTTAAGAAAATCTAATACTGATGTATCCACAGAACAGCTTCTGCCAATTTCTATCATTCTTTGCTTGATATTCTTTCTAAATAAACAACTTTGAATCTTATAATGTAGTAAATCAAGACATCAAGTTCATCTTCATCATTATTCCTGATACAACTTGTTGTGAGCTATAATTGTTTGTCCAATAATTTTTCTAAACTATATTTGCAAAGAATATATTGATTATTACATGTTGCTTATGAAGTCATTGTACCTCTGGATTGTTAACTAACATAAAATGACCATTTCTCTTGAACCTCTATACAAAAACTGAGAAAACAAAAGAAGAAGGAAAGAGAAACGGAAAAATTTTCTGCAAATTAACTTCACTTTTTCCTTCTGTTTAAGGCTTTCAGTGTCCTACTTCAATGGTCTCTCCTCTCAGTTTTTTATTCTCTCAGGGTATGATAGAACTGTGTATGGTTGTCCTCATGTACAACCTTTCTACTTCAGATAGTAGGAGGGTCATTGCTTTTCAATGTTTCCAAGAAATGACCACCGTGTAAGTACATTTTTTACCAGATTCTGCCTTATATGAAACAAAGATAAACACTTTGTTTCAGTCCTTGTGGTGGCCCCTGGACAGATTTGTCACCTCTTCCCCTATATTCTTATTAACTCAGGAACCAGGGACATGGAGTACATGGCGTGTCCCCCTCCAGACTACTGTGGAACTATGGAGTGGGATAGTACAATAAAAATGCTGGAAACTCTCTTCTCAAGTCCACATTTGTTTTTCTTTTATTAGAAGTCATTTGATTATTCTATACATCTAACTACTTTTTAGCTTTCTAACAAAGTTGATTCTGTCAGTTTTTGTTTACTCTTTGACTAGGATTTATGCAGCACGGCAGGTTCTTGGAACAATCTACTCTACTGATTTTGCTAACATTACTTTCAAGTCTACATTGAATTGTCTTACCCTCCTCGCCACATCCCACGTGTTTTCAATGAAATTTGGTTGCATTTAATTTTATTTCACATTTTCATTTTAGTTATTTAGTGCAAATACATTTAGGATTACTATAAAATTTTTTGGCAGATTCATCATCTTTCTATCAACTTAATCTGACACTTTAATTTAAAAACATTCATGTCTAATTTACCCAATATTTGTACATACACATGACACATACTTCTTTTTGAATAATAATTTCATGATATATTTTTCTCCATTCTTTTGATGTGAATATGACTAGATGACTATATTTAAAGTAAAACTTTTGCAGCAATATAGCTCAGGGCTTATTATTAATCCATGCTGCAAACATATATCTTTAACTTACTTATATCACTTTAATTTAGAGTTATCATTAATAATTTAGTAATCAATCATGTTTTATTCTGTTTGGTCTCTATGTGTTTTGTATCTATATCTTCTTTGAATAGTCCTTACAATATATTTCATGTGCATTTTTATTATTCTAATTTGATTTATCTGGAATGATTGTGAGTGTATCTTTTTATAGTATTTTAATATTTGCTATAGATATTATAATTTATATAGAAGTAACTCATAACCATCTACTAGTACCATTTTAATGGCCTGAGTCAAGGTTAAAATATTGTGTTCATTTATATTCATTTATTTTCCTTTGTTTATAATTAATTATACAAAATATTTCCTCTGAATACATTTAAAACCATATCAAAAGCACTAGAAAATTTTTCCCACTATGAGACTTAATTTCAAATGCTGAAAAAGAAATGGAAAAGCTTTTTAACCCTTCATACCTCTTTCTCACTCTCTCTTCTTTCCTCTTATTCATCTTATTAAATAAAAAGACTTAAACTAAAAATTGCATTTGACCCAGCTATTTCCCATGTAGGTATTTTCTCAAAAGAATTAAAGATACCACAGTGATATGTCTACACCTATGTTTATAGTAGCATAATGTATAATAGTTAATCTTAGAAAAAGCTTATATTAACAGATGAATGAATAAAGAAAGTGGAATAGTACTCTGCAATAAAGAAGGATACACTTGAGTTATTTGTAGGACAATGAATTCACCCTAAGACAAATATTAAGTTAAATCAAGTTAATACACAGGCTTAAATATACCATGGTTTCTCTTATATGAAAAAATTAATATATAAATAAAGTGTGAAATAAAAATCAGATGATAGAAAAAAGTTTTAAAAAGCTAGTTTTAGTACAGCATGCACAATGTATCTAAAAGTATATCTTGATTTACTGCAATATTCTTACATGTTTCATATGCTTTTTGACCTCTTAGTCTGACTGTGAATCGGTATAATGTAATGATAATTAACTTCATAATGACACAAATAATCTGATGTTAGGAAAATAAAAGAAGCATGGCAGTAAAAGGGAAAATAATTGACATGTGTTATGTACGTGTATGAATGTAATCAATTCTGGAAACATATATTAAACATATATTAATAAAAATTTTTTTCTGCAAGACAATGCAACAAATCATCAAAAGATCATCACTGTGATCAGGTAGGATTCATCTCACAGCACAAACAAAAAAATATCCTCAACCTCATAAAATGAAAAAAGGATAAAAATCACATGATCATCTCATTTGATGAAAAAAAAAGATATTCGACATAATCTAATATCCAGTCACAGTAAAAATCCTATTTCTGCCTTTTTCTGGGTTCCCATGGCATGGAATACTGTTTTCCATCTCTTGATTTTTAACCTGTAAGTATATTTTGCTATTACATGTGTTTACTGCACATTGTATCTCATGGAGTTCTGATTCTACATTGATTCTGCTGATCTGTGTCCTTGGACAGAGTTAGTGAAATCATTCACACTGTGAGCAATTTCTGAAAGATGTGCACTTACTCAGTCACTGCATTATTTTTGTGCTGCCTATTTTTCCTTTCAGCTGAACTGTTCACCATGCCTGGCATTTTCATCCTGTTTTCACTGCTTTCATTGTCTGTTTCTAGGATATCCTTGAGAACTGTTTTGTAGCTTTGGTTTAGTGGTCACGATTTCCTGAAGTGCTCTTCATCATGGAAAAATCATATTTGTCATCAGTTTTATAGGATTTAAGTCTGTGTTGCAAGTTGTTTTCTTTTAGAGCTTGAAACATTTCATTCTAAGCTCTCATGACTTTAAAATTTGTATTGAGAATAATTTAGTAATTCTAATGTGTTTTCTTTTTCTAATACATTTGAAGATTCAGTCTCTGTGCTGGACTTCCAGGATTTTGCCAGAAAATCCCATAATGGGTCATAGAGAGGATCTCTTCTGATCGTGGCTAACTGAGGATCCACATGTCTTACTTATTCATATGTTTCATTCTTTCTCTGTGTTTTTAAAATTTTATGTTTTAATTTTTCTGAAAAGTTTTTTATGCCAGTTGTACTGTCTTCTGATTTTTGACTTAATTCAGTGAATCTTAATTTGTCATCTTTTTAAAAATCTTGCAGCTACTGTATATTTTTCCTGATCTCTGTCTCTCTCTGTCTCCCTCTCGGTCTCTCTATCTGTCTCTCTCTCTCTCTCTCTCTCATATCTTTGAGTAACTAATCTTTGACACCATTCCCTATTTATAATTCTCTTCATTCTCACATTGGTCATCCGCATTTTTAATACATTGGTCATTCTCATACTTTCAATATAATTTTTAATCTCTTGAATTTCTCTTTGGAACCTTTTCAAGGACTTCAATTCATTTAGGTCAATGAGGCCCTAATTTTGCAATTCTAAGTCTCAGGGGTTTCCTGTCCAGTCTTTTCTCCTTCCGTAGCTGTCTCCCATTGTCTCCTGCTCAGTCACTGTAGGAAGGTCACGCATAAAACCTTGAAATAAAGCTGTTTCCAGCTGATCTGAGTGTCAGACTCAAACCCTCAGCTCCTTTCCCAATTGATGCCTTCAAACACTCCCCAGTGACTTGGTGAGCACCACCTGCCTCCCTCTCAGCTATCTCCCACACTGCATACGGAAGCCCCAGAACAAAATCTGCTTCTATTTTTGAGATTCACAACAGCCATGGGCTCCTTCCAGGGTTTCTCCCCAGAGCTTGAGCCCTGGATACTTGTTCACAAGGCTCAAATTGCTCATTGTTCTTCTGTCTTTATTTTGATTTATCTTTCGAATATCCCCATGGCTTCTGATTTTTCTGTCAGTTCCTTTGTGATTCCTACAGGTAAACTTCTTATTTTATGGGTGGCTAAGTTCCTGATCTCAGAGAGGATGAATTTTGCTGCGGCTTACCATTTTCCATTTTCTTTTTCTTAATTCATAAATATTAAAAAATTAGCATGTGCACAGAACTTTTCTACACCGTGTAAGAATATTTGACAAAAGAGCCAAAAATCCTCAATGGAGGAAAGATAAGCTCTTTAAAAAATGATGCTGGAAAAACTGGGTTTTAACTTGCCAAAGACTAAAACTATATCTAACTCTTTCACCATGTACCAAGCTAAAATCAAAGTTGGTAAGAGACCTAAATATTAAAACAGACATTCTAAACCTGTTGCAAAACAGATTAGGTAAAACTATCAAAAAACTGGCTTAGGGAAAGACTTCTTGAACAAAACCTCTATAGCACAGGAATTGGCTGAAGAAATCAGCAAATGGGACCTCATTCTTTTAAAAAGCTTCTGCACAGCAAAGGAAACCACCAACAGTGCAAAAAGGCAACCAACAATGTGGGAAAAAATCTTTACCAGCTGTTCCTCAGATAAAAGGCTACTATCGAGAATATATAAAGACCTCAAAAAGATCAGCCCACCCAAATTTAATGACCCAATTCAAAAATGGGCATCTGAAATGAACAGATATTTTTCAGAGGAAGAAGTAAGAGCAGCTAAGAAGCATATGAAGAAATGCTCAACATCATTAGTCCTTCGAGAGATGCAGATGAAAACAACATTGAGATTTCATCTCACTCCACGTAGAATGGCTGCCATTTCAGAATCAGCCAACGGCAAATGTTGGTGAGGCTGCGGAGAAGAAGGAACCCTTCTCCACTGTTGGTGGGACTGTAGACTCGTACAACCCCTGTGGAGGTCAGTTTGGAGATTCCTCAAAAAGCTAGGTTTGTAGGTCCCATTTGACCCAGCCATTATCCTGCTAGGTATATACACACAAGAATTAAAAGGCTCATATCACAGTGACATATGTACACCCATGTTTATAGCAGCCCAGTTTGTGATTGCTACATCTTGGAAACAACCCAAGTGTCCATCAACTGGAGATTGGATAAAAAATCTCTGGTTCTTCTACAAAATGGAGTATTACTCTGCCATAAAAAATGATAAGTTTGAATCATTTCTACTTAAATGGGCATACCTTTAAGATATCCTCATAAGTGACATAAATAGGGCACAGATAGTTACATATCGCATCTTTTCTCTGGTATGAGAAAATAAAGATGTAAATGAGTCCTAGAATTGTATGTTATATATTGTGAAAGAGAAAATGCTAAATGTAAAATATGGTGAAGGGGGAAAAATGATGAGAGTGTAACAAAAAAGTAAGGAAACAAATTTTATGTATATGGGGGGAGCGGTAGGGTGGGTAGGACTATGGGAAAAAATGAGAATTAAGTTGTGTCTTATACTGGTACAAATCTCCATTATGGAGTGCAATCATGATGCATATATGTAATGTTCCAAGAAAGATTAAATTTTTTTTTAAAGGCTAAAATTTTACAATGGTACTGCTGAAGAATCTTCCTAAATCTAAGTATGTACATGATCATCCCTCACACATAAGAAAGACAATATTTCTCATACCCTGAAGCACCTTTTCTTTTTGTTACAGTTACTGTGTTCAGTCTCTTCCACAAAGAGAGTGACAGCACTAAACCAAAGCTTTTAGGAGCCAGGATTTATGATCAAATAATCCAGGATTTCATTCAAGACTACATAATTATCCAGAACCATTTGTTCTATCAAAGTGAAATGAGCCAGGCGTGGTGACTCACGCCTGTAATCCTAGCACTCGGGAGGCAGAGGCAGGAGGATTGCTGTGATGTGAGATTGAGGCTGAGCTCAGGACCAGCCTGAACCACAAAGCGAGACCCTGTCTGGGAAAAAAAAAAAAAAAGTAAAATGATATACTTATTAGTTAATTTCCTTTCATAGCCATTTGTTTTAAATGTATCTAATGCTTGCACTAATACTACATTAATTCATTAATCAACTTTGAATATTTTCCATATTTTGGAAACAGTCATTTATGACTATTTTTCTAAATTTGGACTATCCATACCTAACTGAAATCATTCACAGTAAAAAGTAAATCTTTCTTTTGCAATGTAGATCATAAAAATATCATGATGAAATGCTATGTATTATGAGGATGTATGTTATATGCATGAAGTTCTTCACTGTTTGATACACACACACACACACACAAAATTAAAAGAATGCAAGTTTCTTTCAAATTGTAATATTCTCTTTTATAACTTTTGTTTCCTTACATGTTCCAATCTTTTTCCTGTGCCATTATGAAATTTTAGTTCTTTTCTTTTATCCCCATTATATTATTATTTTTAATATTTTATATTTGCATTTTATTCTGAATATTTTTCTACTCACTTTATTTTCAAATGAGTTATTGTATGGAAAATTATACATTATGCTAAGTTATCAAAAGCTAGTTACTAGAGTTTTATTAGTTCTAATAGTCTAAAAGTATTTCTAAATATCTTATTAGTTTAAAAGTAGTATCTTTTTTGAAAAAAACATAGCTTGATGCCAATTGTAAATGGTATCACAGATATATATATTCTAGAGCCAACACTGGTTGGCCTCATTATCTTGCTCTATTCCATATGCTAAATGATCACTAAAATTCTAAAGTTTGAGATAGTAAAACTTAAGCTTCCTATGTCTCTCAATAACAAATTTCTTTAGTTATTTAGAAAAATAAAAATAAAGGTGCCTTAAAAATAGCTTTATCATTTGTATGTATAAACAGACAATCAAAATAAAAAGTAATTCAGAAAGAAATAAATTCCAGGTAGAAGAGTTAAAAAGAAGAATTGCATGACAAGTTGTCCACCCTACAATGAAAGAGAAAACGAACGGATTAAGGAATGAGAAATCTAACTTGGATAGGTTACTACTCTAAACTGGGTTTATTTAGAACAAGAGTAAGACGAAAACAGGAAAGATGTTCATTATATCATACTTGTGGAGTCAACACTGTTTGAAGAGGAAGAAGAGAAAGAAGAGGAGGAAGGCCAAGGAAAAGGAGGAAGAAGAGAAGGAATGGGGGAAAGGAAAGTAAAAATGGCCAAGTTAGAATTAAACTGCAAAAAAACAAAAAAATTGTCAACTATTATATCACAAAGACCTCAAGCACTCTCATGGTACTGCTGAGGTGGCAATGGCCCCTCGTGTCTAATTTTATTTTAAGAGGGTGCATCTCTACTATCCTGCAGTGAATAGCCACTGGATTCCTGCTGTCCCCAGGAAAGAGGCCTGGCACTGCTCACTCCTTTCACTAAAGAATGGTGGTAGGGTGGGTAGGGCTATAGGAAAAAAAAATAAGAATTAAATTGTATCTTATACTGGTACAAATCCCCATTAGGGAGTGCAATCATGATGAGTATATGTAATGTACCAATAAAGATTTCAATAAATTAAAAAAAAAAAAGAATTTCTCTCTCCTTAGTAATAAGAGCAATATATGTGGCAAAGAGTCTGTCTACCCTAAAGGCAGAATCCAGACATATCATCCACTGGTTTAACTGTGGATCTGTGAAAAGTCACATGGATACCAGAGGACTGAGTCTGATCCCACAAACATAAGGGTAGGTTACAGAGATCCCACTCCAGGACTAGCATATCATGAAAAAACTTTAAGTAGACATTTCTTAAGCACTAAGAGTGGAAAGTTATATAAAAACTAGGACATAATATTAACTCATTTCTTGTTTTCTCTAAATCAGACAGCTAAAATTTTGTAATATAGATAATTAACCCTTTAAGTTATGGTAAAAATCCAATACAAAAACAAAACACATCTTCCACTTTAAATAATCATAGAAAAGAGAAAAAAATGTTCAAAGCTAGAGACATTTAAGTGGTCTAAGTTTCTCTTGTCTACATTACATATATAAACACATTTATGTATAAAACTATACATATGTGTGTGCACATGTGTGTGTAACATTGTGATTGTATGTGAGGCATATTAGTCATGCATCTAATAAGGCTTTTGATGTATCCTAAGATAGAAAAACAAAGACTGTGTGGAACTTCAAGTCAGCGTGGATAGATCACTTTAAAGTGAGTCTGGCAGTAAAGCCCTATGCAAAGATGTCTCTTATTCTGTGTATTATGAATCATTTTATGTGAATGATACTACAGTTTACTTCCAATTTCTTTGAGCATATATGTGTCAGGCATAGTGTTTGATGATTACACATACACACATACACACACACACACAGATATTTTAACAGTGTATTTGACAACAATATAAAGGAAGAAAGATTCAATTTGGCTCACAGTTTGACTCCCAGGAAGAAATGGTATGGTGGAAGATTTTGGCCAAGGAAATCTGCTCAACTTATGGACTCCAAGAAGCATAGACTGAAGAAGAACCATAGAGGTACACCCTTCAGGGGTACACATCCTCAACCAGGCCATACGTCTCAATATCACATGTAGCTATTGCCCTCAGGATCCAGTCACTTTCCAAAATCTGTACCTCTGAATACATGAGGAGAGGTTATATTTAAGCCTTAACAGCTACTAATGTAAATTCCATAGAATTGTACGTGAAGGCTAAAATTATGTGATATAATTTATTATGGATAGGACTATTATTCTGCATTGCAAATGATTCCCTAGTACAAAACCAAAGCCCTAATTATGTCACACACATTAAACCCAAGATCCACATAGTCAATTTTGCCTTAAGACAGTAAATTATCTTTTTGCTTCATAATTTGGAGTGTTTTGCCATTGTTTACAATCCTTTCTCCCTTGAATATGAGAGAATGATGCTAAAATTCAGGTCAGAAATTAATACAACAATATGTATATACTTGAAAATACCATGATGTACAAAAATACAATTTTATCTGTTAATTTATAATAATAAATAAAACTGAACATTCTAAAAATGAAGTAAATTTAAAGTTGAGTAGTGAAACATTAGTATTTTAAGAGACAAACTTGAGATTATGTCTACTTAAAAATCTGTTAAGCCTCATTTACAACTTCAGTTTCTCCTACTAGAGAAGGGATATAGTATTTATGCATCTGTGCCCTATTTGTTTCACGAATGAGTATGGCTTCAATATCTATCTATTTAGGTATAAATGTCTCTAATTTACTCTTTTTCATGGCTGAACAATATTCCATTTTATTTTTTAAAAATCCACATCTTCTTTACCTATTGTTCAGGTGATGGGAAGTTGGGCTGTTTCCAAGGTTTAGTTATCACAAAATGGTGTATAACAGATATGTAGCTATTCCAAACTAGTGTATACTAAGTATAATAGGTATTTTCCTACGTGAAATAGGAAGAAAATGTTCAAAGGGGAAGGAGAACTTGGGCAAAGGGCAGGGGAGAGCAAAGAAGGAGAAAAAATATTTGAAGGTAAATTGAAAAACGGAAACAAAGCCTATAATTATATATGTATATATACATATATAATTATTTTAATATAATTACATATAATTAATATTTAATATAATATATATTACCATATATATAGGCTGAAAGGAAGATAGAGGATGGGAAAAAATGAGTCAAGATGTCTCATGTTCAAGTACAAATTTTCAATGGAAAGTAACAATAATGTATTCCTACAATGCACCAATACACTCAATTAAAAAAAGTTAATACAAAATGAAAAAAAA
>PVIR01046558.1:0-10215 GCA_004026965.1 Petromus typicus
GACCTGACCTTGTCTTTGCATGCTTCTTCCTCCTGACCTTTGCGGTTTTTGTTCTCCCCCACCGCATACACATGCACACCCACCCTTGTATGAGCACGGGCTAGGCTTTTCCTATGAATTTCTGGAGCCTTTTATCAGCTTATACCTCCTGCTAGCAGGCTGTCCTGATTCTTTTCCTCTCTTGGGAGGGAGCATAAGTATGTCTCCAGCACTTGGACTCCCTCATTCTTGCCCAGCTCCATTTCCTATTTCAGCCGTGCTGGCCTCTTACCTGCTCCAGGCCCAGAACATCAGACCACTGCATGTGCTGTGCCTTCTGCCTGAGTGCTCCCCAGATGCTATGTGACATGTCCTTGCCTCTTGAAGGTCTTTACTTGAACTTACACTCAAGCCCTGTCCTGACCCTTGTTTAAGATACTCTGCTGCTGTCTTACCAGCCCCTCTGCCTTAACCATGTGATATCCCACATGCTGTACTTGTCTATTCTGACTATATTGAGACATCTTTGAGGGTGGGGGTGGGGACTTTCTTTGGTTGAGGCTGCTTGTCTTGTTTCCAGAACCTAGAGGGACACTTTAGTGATTGAGGGGCATTCAGTGACTGTTTAAATGAATGAACTCTTAGTCCTTTGTGTGATCAGGAGTATAAGATGTCTCATACTCTGCATGAGGCAGGATGATGTTGTTTGTCTATGTGTGCTGATGTGAGTTTGGAAAGGAGAGGGCTGTGTGCTGGTGGCAGAGGTGTTGAGGAGATCCATGGGCCAGGACCAGTGTAGAAACCAGGGCTTACCAAGGCATGGGTGGGAAGGGCAGATGGACAGATGCAGCAGAGAACTGATTTTGGTTAGATGGGCTTGGTGGGGGCAAAAGAGAGGATGGGTAGTGGGGGTTCTGGCACTTAGAGTGTTGATTGCCTGTTTTGACTTCACTAAACCTCTTGAAAAGAAGGTGGGCTTAGTTCCTATTCTGCATCTTCTCTTTCGAAAAGCAGGCTCTGACCTCACTTGGCTGCTTGAGATGCACCTTAGTAGTCCAGGTGCCTGGAAGAGGAAGGCCTTGGTCTGGAGGGTGGCATGTGGTATCTGCCAATCTGTCTTGTGTTTTCTCTGCCCCCTTGAGATTGCCCTAAGATCTTGTTGTGATGCTGTTGGTCACTTTGATGTGTTATGCTTTGCTCTACCGGTCTTTGCATGTGCTGTTGCTTCTTGAGCGGTCTTGTGTTCTCATCTTCTCTGACACCTTGGCTCTTGTTTCTGGAAATCCTCTCCCTGCTCCTACCAGTGTTGCAGGTCTGGCTCAGGGCACCACATATTTGTCTTGGGCCATGCCTGTCATGTTTCAGTGAATGTTAGGCCCCTTTATGATAGGCAGCTTGGTGGCTGGTGGCACACCCACTCTTCTCCAGGTTTTGAGTTGTTCAAGGGAGAGCCCTTTGACTTACCTTCAGTGTCTGGATGTGGACAGCGTGCAGTTATTTTCACTTTTTTTTTTTTTTAGACAGAGTCTTGCTATGTAATCCAGTTTGGCCTTGAATTTGGGATGATCCTCCTGCTTCAACCTCCCAATTGCTAGGATTGTAGGCATGAACCACCATGCCTGGGTTGTTAAGGATTTTTTTTTTTGAGATAGGTCTCACTTTATAGTTCAGGCTGGCCCTGAGCTCACTGTGTAGCCCAGGCAAGCCTGGAACTCACAGCAATCCTTCTGCCTCTGCCTCCCGAGTGCTGGGATTACAGGCGTGAGCCACTGTGCCTAGCACTGTGGTATGTGGTACTGATTGCTGGTGGGCATGAGTCTCCATGCCTGGCATTGTTGTATGTGGTTACCGGGAATTGAACCTAGGATCTTATGCTTGAAGGCAGGCACCGGAACCACTGAGCTAAATCCTCAGCCATAAAGGATTTTTGTTTTATATTTTTTGAGACAGAGTCTTGCTAAATTGCCTACAGTGGGCTTGAACTAGTGATTCTCCTGGCTCATCCTTCTAGAGTGCTGGGATTATAGGCATGTGTCATCATGCTCAGCTAAGGACTCTTACATTATATAAGAACATGAATTATTAGGAGACTGAGGGAGGAGACCTACATGTTGGAGGCGAGCCTGGTTGCATAGCAAGCTCAAGGTCAGTTATAGACTATATGGTGAGACTCTGTCTCAAAGGACAAACAAGAAACAAAGAGAATTTCTGGGGGTTTTTTGGTTTTTTGAGATAGGGTCTCACTTTGTAGTTTAGGCTGGCTCTGAGCTCACTGTGTATCCCAGGCTAGCGTCGAACTCACAGCAATCCTCCTGCCTCTACCTCCCGAGTCCTGGGATTACAGGCGTGAGCCATCATGCCCGACACTGTGGTGTGTGGTTATCAAGTGCTGGGCTCACAGGAATGAGTCACTATGCCCAGCATTGTGGTATGTGGTATCAGGAATTGACCTTGCACTTGCCAGCAGATGCTGGAACCACTGAGCTAAATCTGCAGCCTGAGAATTTTTTTTTCTTTTTTTATTAAAATACATATTAAAGGTAGGAGGCTTCTGTGTTACTCAGGCCCAAAGATTAGAAGTCAGTGATGTCAGCATAGAACTTTGTGATGCATAGCCTTAAGCGTGGAATCTCTTCTTTTCACTGCACGCTCATAGCAAGAACTGAATCCCAAAGATTTTTAGTGACTGGTGGGAAGTGATCAGGCTCTCTGTGGTAGAGAGGGCTCTTGAAGAGCCTGACCTCCAGCTTGGGCCTTATGAACCCTCTGTTCTGCCTTTCAGGGGAAATTTGAACATAAATGTATCTGTTTGGTGTTTCTTTATTCATTGGACAAATAATTGAGTGGTATCAGCTATGTGCCATGATGATCTAGAGTCTGTACCCTTGGTCTATGGAGTTTAGAGACTAAAAGAATGAAATAGAATGAGAGGATAAAGACTGTGCCTTTGAAAAAAACCTGTGAAGTATCCTTTCCAGGTATATTAAACCTGAATCTGATGAAGCTTCCAAGTTTAACAGCCATTTATAGGAAGTACAGGGGGAAGAGGAATGTGCTAAATTATGCCATAGGGCTGCCATCGACAGATCTGAGGACATGGGAAACCTCAAAATCAGCAACTTGTTCTTTCCAAAGGGAGAGAAAGGAGGGGCCGTGATGAGGGCTTAGAGGTATGTTGACTGAGGTAGTGTGTCGGGCTTGTTTGCATCTGTGTCTGTCTGGAGATATGAGTAAATGCCATTGTGGTATTTGGGCAATTAGGTTTTGGAATACCAGGGTTTGGGAGGAGTAGTGGTATGGCTAGCATGCATGAGGCCCTATGGTCCCCCTCACCTTCTGGGAAAAGAAGAAGTTTTAAAAATGTCTTATTGATTGATCAATTGATTGGAGATAGGGTCTTGCTTTGTAGTTCAGGCTGGCCCTGAACTCACTATGTAGCCCAGGCCTGCCTCGAACTCATAGCAGTCTTCCTGCCTCTGCCTCCCTAGTGTTGGATTTACCGGCGTGAGTCACCACCGCCCAGTATTGTGGTATGTGGGATTGAATTTAGGACTTTGCACTTGTTAGGCAGACACACTGGAACCACTGAGCTAAATCCCCAGCCCTATTTTATTTATTTTTTAAATCGAGTATATTGGTACATTTTATATATACATTATGATCACATTCAACGTTGAGAATTTATATCTGTACATCTTGATTCTCATTTTTTCCCATTCCCCTGCCCTCCCTACAACAGCCAACCCTCTATTTATATAAGCTTTATTTCCATTTTTTTGTTTTTATCAAAATTTTTCTTTCCCTTCCTTACTTTCCGCTGCTCCCTTTTCCCTTTGCACATTTTCTTCCTGTTTCATAATACCTATCATACATTCTAGACCTTATTTACACCTTCAGTTTCTTACACTAGAGAAACAATATGGTATTTACACATCTGTGTTGTATATATTTCACTTATAACTATGACCTCAAAATGCATCCATTTAAATATAAATAAAAATATGAAATGCTTCATGAATTTGTGTGTCATCCTTGTACAGGGGCTGTGCTAATCTCCTCTGTGTTATTACACTTTTAGTATATATGCTGCTAAGGCAAGTAAGAAAAAAAGAATTTGAAACACTGAAATTTTTTTTTTCCTCAAATGCAGAATCTTGTACTTAGCAGGCAGGCATGGAACCACTGAGCTGTATCCCTGGCCCTGAAACACTGAGATGTTTTGTTAAGAAACTGGTTCTTTATTCTGTTAAAGTGGTTTTGTTATGTTTAAGAAAATAATCCCTACTTTCTAGAGATGCAAGAAGAATTACTGACGATAGATCACCTGGGAGTTCATATTCTAGGAGAGGGTGGATATGTGGCTGGATCAGGACTAGTCTGGTTGACTGTGAAGTATTTATGTAGATTCTAACTATTCTGTCCATGTTTATGTTTATTCAGAATCCCCACAAAGTCATGAAGGAAATGTGGTTGTATTTTGTATGGAGATGACTGAATTCAACAGAGTATCAGGCAAGATTTCCTGATGAACTGGTGCTGGAACAGAGAAAAGTTTGCTCAATAGAGAGAGGGTGTGGGATTCAGGAGGAGGCAAGAGCCTGTGCTGTGGCTCCACAAGAAGAGAGAAGCAGCCTGATGTGGCTGATACAGAGGGTGAACCTTCTAGGGTTCTGGGTTCTATGTGTGGGGTACCTGGCATAATTTTCAGTATTTGCATTAGAAGAGCAGCAACAAGAGGGCCTCGGAGGCTTTGAGGGGCTAGCTCAGGCTGGGACAGAATCCCTGTTTCTTGAAAAGTGTACCAGAGTCCACGAGGTTGAGTTGTTTATGGGGAAGGATTCAGGAGTCTGCAGCCACTCTGTTCAGTTTAGAATCTTCCCGTTGTCCCTGCTGTGGGTGATTGGTGGTGTTAAAATTTGCCGTAGCGCATGAGTTGCTTTGGTCAGTGGAAAGTGAAATAACACTTCTAGTGGAAGTCTGGAGAGATGGGCTTTATCATTTTCCCATTTTCCTGTTTCTAATTATAGAGACAAATAGATATGTACCATGAACGAGAAGGAATCGTTGAGATAAACCAAGAGCAGTTTTGGGCCTGTTCCATAGCCCTACTTGAGTGAGCATCAGTCCCCTGGGAACTGGTTAGAAATGCAGCCTAGGGCCCACCCTAGACTCTCAGAGTTCTGTGCTCTGGAATGGGGCCCAGAAGCCTGTGTTGTAGCAAACCCTTGATGGGGTTCTGATGCTGTTTTAGGCCATTGAGAGTTGGTTAGACATTCTGGCTGGCTGGCTTTGGGACAGTGGTCTAGAGAGTGGGTGGCTTGGCTGGGAAGGGCTCTGGAGATTAGGCAACAAGATGGTGTCATTTGGGATAGTGAGAGAGATAGATGTAGGGAGAGTGGATAGGAAGGGTCCCTAAGATATTGCTTGCTAGAACTGGGTTGTGGTGCTGTTCACTGTCCAGATAAGTTTTTTTCTGATACTGGAATTGAACCCAGGTCCTTTGCCCTGAGACACACCCCCCCCTTCTTTTTTATTTTTTATTTTTATTTTGAAACAGAAACTTGCTAAACTTCTTAAATTATCCAGATGTGGGGCCGGGGATATAGCTCAGTGGTTCCGGCGCCTGTCTTGCAAGCACAAGGACCCGGGTTCATCCCCGGTAACCACATAACAATACTGGATGTGGAGACTCACCCCAGCAGCAACCAGTACCACATAACACAGTGCCGGGTGTGGTGGCTCACGCCTGTCATCCCAGCACTCGGGAGGCAGAGGCAGGAGGATTGCTGTGATGTGAGTTTGAGGCTGAGCTCAGGGTCAGCCTGAACCACAAAAGCGAGACCCTGTCTCAAAAAACCTAAAAAAAAAAAAAAAACCCAGATGGGGCTCCTCCTGCTTTAGCCTCTAGGAGCAGGGCGGGACATACAAGGTGTGTCCCATCAAAGTATTCTTTTTGTTAGCAGTTAGCAGTTACATTTATTTCAGTTTCCAAGGTCAGAAACAGAAATCCCAGGAAGAAATAAAAACGGTTTATTGACTTCCTTTGGTCAAGTATCAGTTTTTCAGTGAAGCCCATATTGGGCAATGATCATGTAAAATTCTACCTTTATGCTCTCTTGATCTTCTTTGACTGTTTATATTTCCTATAGTCTCCCCATTTGTTGTCCCTGCCTGCCCTCCCTGCTTTTGTGGAAGCTCTGTAATGGTAGGATACTTGCTTTCTGCACATCTGGTGCCCAGGGTTATGCGTAGCATATGTGAGCCGAAGGAGCCACATGGGCAGTAGCTGATGGCCAGGTCAGAGCACATGGTTAGGACTGGATGGTGGTGCAAGGGATATGGGCATTGGAACTGTCAGTGCTGGGGTGGCTGAGCATTGCTGAGCACTGTCTGTGCCTGGACTGGGTCCCTGTGGCAGTCCTTTTCTGTTGGCCTCACTGCTCCTTTGTGGCTGGGGTGGAGGCCCGGATTGTTGTACAAGCTGGGAGAAGCTCATCTGACTTGAAGTAATTTGCTTCTCCTCTGGTGGGATAGAAGTGTGACACTCAGTCATGTCAGAGCATCATAGTGTGATCTCACAGGATGAGGTGCTGGGACAGATGCAGGGAGGAAAAGTAGGTTTTCTCCCTTTTATTATTTATCTGAAGTAAGTCATGTAATTTATTTATAAAAAACAAGTTGGGATAATGTATCGTAAAAATAGTTTATTAAGTTCTTTTTGTTTTGTTTTGTTTTAGTTTTTTTGAGACAGGGTCTCGCTTTGTAGTTCAGACTGGCTCTGAACTTTGTAGCCCAAACTGGCCTTGAACTCAAGGTTATCCTCCTGCCTCTGCCTCCCAAGTGCTGGGGTTACAGGCATGAACCTCCATGCCCACCTATTGAGTTCTTTTTTGGTGAGTTTTGAAATCTGTAAAAACAAAGTACTTCTTTAAAATTCAATTCCATGTAACGTCTTAGAAAAAAATAATTGTGATTCTTGTTTGTTCAGTGTCTACCTTGGGAAGCTGTACTCCAGGGATATTTTTCAGGTGCAAGTCTATCCTGGGCTGTTGTAGGGATCTCAGGGAATCAGTGACTGAGTCACCGAAGGGCAGTTGCCAGGTAGTCAGTGCCCTATCAGGCCCTGCTGCAGGTCAGAAAGTGGTACTGAGGGCCACCTCCTGGTTCAGAGGAAATAAAGTGAATGACCTGGTTATTACTGCAAATTGATAAACTTCTAATTCTGTACTTGGCTGCCCATTAGAAGTAGCCATTGGGACCAGAGATTTAGCTCAATGGCACAGCGCCTGCCTGGCAAACACAAGATCCTGAGTTTGATCCCTGGTACTGGAAAAAAGAAAGTAATTTTAAAAAAGCTCTGTGTGTGTGTGTGTGTGTGTGTGTGTGTGTGTGTGTGTGTGTGTGTATTTTACTAGGAATTTGACCCAGGGCTTCATTCCTGAAAGGCAAGTGTTCTACCACTGAGATACATGCTCAATCTTTCTTGCATTTTAGTTTGAGACAGCAACTTGTCATGGTCTTTAGGCTAGCCTTAAACTTGTGATGCTCCTGCATCAGTCTCCTGAATAGCTGGGATTATAGGTCATCGCTATTATGCCTGGCAGATATGTATGTTAACAGGACCTTGTCATTTTACATTGCTGCTCCTGGTGGAGACCCAAAAGGCTGAGCTGGGTATGATGCTGGAGGGCAGCAACCTGTGCTGGGAGCTACATGAGCTGTCCACACATGGCCTTTCCCTGTCTGCCACCTTGTGGCATAGACATTGCTAAGGGTATTCTGGAGTTGCTGTTTTCTGGTTCTCTCTGTGACTGAGTTCTCTGATACAAGAATGGTGGAGCAAAAACTGAGGTGACAGTTCTAGCCTAGAGTTCTTATATGTCTTATTTTCAAGGGTGTGTGATTTCTGGACATACCATGACAAAGCGGAAAGCTTAGGTTTTTTTTCCTGAGCCTAGAGATTGGACCGAGCACCTTCACACTGAGGTACATGGTCAACCCTTTAAATTTTCTTTTTATTTTAAGTTAGATTCTCACTAAGTTGTTAAGTTGCTGGGCTGGGCTTGAATTTGCAGTCTTTTTGCCTCAACCTCCTAGTTCTGAGATTAGAGGTGTTTTTTTCCTCCTTACTGACCATTTCCTGGGCTGGAGACTACTCCTTCCTCAATTGCACCTCCTGTGATGCTGTCTTCTGAGGTGGAACCTGTTCTCCTGGGTTCTTGAGCATCCTGTCCTTTGTTAACCCTCCCCTCTGGTGACACACCTTCTGGTAGCTGCCTTTAAGTGTGGGAGGCAGCATCATTTGAAACCTTATATGCCATGTTAACTGGGTGTATCATTTAGGTGGGAAGTAATTCTTTTCTCAAAAATGTGACAGCATTGCTTATTTTTGAGCACTTCATGCATATGTTCTCTTTTAAAAAGTCTAGCACTCTTCAGACTGGGAGTTCTTGTATGTGCCCTGTATTCTAATACCTTCTTTGGAGGCCAGATGGACTTCTTTGCATTCAACCTGAAGGATCATTTCAACCTTTTGCTAATGGGACAATTCTTATTTGTTTCTTTCATAAGTTTTTGTCTTTTTCTTTTGGAATTTGTATTATGTGGATGTTTCATTGACATATCTTATTTCCTTTTCTCGCTTATATATTCCTTTTCCTTCCTACTGCTTGCCTTCCTTTTCCTCCCCTTGTTACCTTCTTTCATTTCCTTTTCCTCTTTTCTACTTTCCTGCCACTTCATCCTCTCTCTCTCCTTTTCTATATCTCATCTTCCTGTCTTTTTCTTTTTTCTTTTTGTTGAACCCAGGACCTTCACATTGAGCTATATCCCCAGCCCCTTTAAAGTTTTTGTTTTTCCATTTTGAAAGAGGGTCTTAAGTTGCCAGATTGCCCCGGCTGGCTTGAACTCATAGTCATTCTACTTCAGCTTCCCAGAGTACCAGGATTACAGGCCCAGGCCAGCATATCCGGTGGCTTCTTTCTGTCTTTCCTCTTCTTGGCAAGCCTGCAGGGGATACATAGTATCTGGGTGTCTATTTTTTGTCTCCTTATCAATTACAAATGCTATTGTGAAGACTGCTTTAATTTTTAATTACTTTGGAAATATTTTTATATTTTTATAGTATTCCTTTAAAAGTCTAAATAAGACTTTTCTGTATACATTCAGTAACCTGAAGTTAAAATTTGGTATAAAAATCTTCTTGCTGGGCCGGGGATTTAGCTCAGTGGTTCTGGCGCCTGTCTTGCAAGCGCAAGGACCCCGGTTCGATCCCCGGTAACCACATACCTATACTGGGTGTGGAGACTCACGCCCAGCAGCAACCAGTACCACATACCACAGTGCCTGGCGTGGTGGCTCACGCCTGTAATCCCAGCACTCGGGAGGCAGAGGCAGGAGGATTGCTGTGATGAGTTTAAGGCTGAGCTCAGGGCCAGCCTGAACTACAAAGCGAGACCCTGTCTCAAAAAACCTAAAAAAAAAAAAAAAAAAAAAATCTTCTTGCTGAGGTAGGGATGTCTCTGGGGTAGAGCATGTGCTTCAGTGCTGCAGAAATAAGACTGCACAGAACAAAGTTCTCTCCTATGCCATTCCTCACACAGTCTGCCTTGAAGGACTCTGGTCTGAGAATTCCTGAGAAGTGCATTTTAGCTGCAAATGGTAGTATACTTTTTGAAGTCTTTCTTGTCCTTTGTACTGTGCTGTCCTCTGAGGTCCCAATATTTCTCGGCTTTCAAATTCCTGTTTCCTGTGGTGAAGCTTCCTCAGGAGCCTGGTAACTCTTTGTTCAGGGACCCTTACTGGCTGGATCCCAAGAGCTTATGGTCGCTCTAGGTGGGGACTTCCCTGAGGGCCTGTGGGCTGGAACTCCGTACCAGCCTGGGTGTTCTGACTTGCTGCTTGAAGGCATCTGAGGGCCTGCCTTTCTTGGAAGTCTTGGAGCCCTTCCACATTAGTGTGATTGCTCTTGTGTCCCCGTCCCTAGACTTCACTTCCAGGCTTGCTTTGGTGTGTGAGGATTGCACACTGTGTGGATGCTGAGATAGTTCAGTCTGGGGAGCAGATACCCTAATGTGTTTAAAAAGGTACCTGGTGGGCCTGGGATTTAGCTCAGTGGTTCTGGTGTCTGTCTTGCAAGCGTAAGGGCCCAGGTTCGATCCCCGGTAACCATATACCATACTGGGTGTGGAGACTCATACCCAGCAGCAGTCAGTACCACATACCACAGTGCCTGGC
>PVIR01046559.1:0-10214 GCA_004026965.1 Petromus typicus
TATCTTTTTAATGTTTTACAAACTCCCAGGGATCTGTGCAAAAGTCATAGGATCCCTCAGATTCTATGACTCTATCTGGCAGAGTTCCTGATATCAAGGTCCCAGGTAGAATCTAGTATTACCATGTTGCAAAACTTGGAACCTACATCTGTTTTGTTTAAACAGTGACACATGGACTGAGGTAATAAGGCCAGCTCAGCAAAGACCCCACCTATAATCTGGAGTCATACCTGGTACAGTTCTGCATTTACTGGTACAGTTCTGGAGTCATAACTGGTACAGAATAGGGACCAAAAAACTCTTTAAAACAAAGAGTTGTGGTGCTTCCTTCTTAGGGCTTCAACTTGAACTTAGGAGCTACAGGTTAAATTAATGTACTCTAGGGATGAGCCAATCACATAAGAGACAGTAAAAACCGAAAAAGTCTGCAAAGACTTGACAAGAAAATAGACAAGTTCAGTTAATAATCTGTTTCTAAAACAATAAAACCTATCATTGAGCAGAATTAGCCTAGGTATTCCCTCATTTCTTTAACTGTCTTCATTGGAGGAAGGTAGAGGAGGGATAAAACAAGGACAGAGAGATATTGACTGTGTCTATAATCATTTATTTAATCAGTCTCTATCTCAGTAACTATCTGTACCATTCTCTATGTCTATTTTGTTCTAGAATCTATCACCACTGTGAAAATTATCATAGAGAAAAAGGCTACACATGTGGTATTTTAAAATAAGTCCATGCTCTTTGGTTAGGCTGCACTGCAATACAGAAGAAAATTAGGGCCAGGGATTTAGCTCAGTGGTTCTGGCACCTGTCTTGCAAGCGCAAGGACCCGGGTTCGATCCCCGGTAACCACATACAATACTGGGTGTGGAGACTCACACCCAGCACCAATCAGTACCACATACCACAGTGCCAGGTGTGGTGGCTCACACCTGTAATTCCAGAACTCGAGAGGCAGAGACAGGAGGATTGCTGTGATGTGAGTTTGAGGGTGAGCTCAGGGCCAGCCTGAACCACAAAGTGAGAACTTGCCTCCAACAACAACAACAAAACAGAAAACTAATCAGTTCATAACCAAGTGACCACTAGACTCATTTTTCTTTAACGCACTGAAATGAAAAACCTTCCTTTACATGAACGTTCAATCTCAAACACCACAAGAATTGCTTTGTTACCAGTGGAGAAGGAGGAGCCTTTCACACTTGGTAGGGAAGAGAAGAACTTATACTCCTTGGGAAGGAGAATCAAAAGAACTTGTAACACTAAACAGAGAAAAGAATGATGAGCTTTGTAGTCATTAGTAAGAAATCTTCAAAAAGGTTATTTGAAAGGAAACCCTTTATCGAATCACTGAAAGGAGTCGCAGTGCTTGTATGGTAAAACACCACAGATCTATCACTTTTTTGAGATTTGACTTCTTTGTTTAACTATTGTAAGCTGTGCTGTCTTAGGAAGGGCTGCCCCCCCCCCCCATCAAGTGCCTTGCCTTCACAAAGATGGGTCAGGGTAACTCTGGACAGGACTCCAGTGTTACATTAAGAATATCTAATTGCCAGGTCTTTCTTGCCCACCTGCAACAACAAGCAGATTCTGCCCAGAGGAGTAACCTGGCTCACTGACAGGCGAGTCACTGCTGAGACCTTTTGAAAGGACCAAGACAGGAAGTGTCTCCATGTTCCAGTAACAGCCCTCATGTACTTGCTGGCATGCAGCAGATGGACAGTGGCCCCTGTCCCTGGGAATATCGCTGCTGCAGCTCATGGCAACCCACAAAGCCCAGCTATCACTGGAGATGCTACTGCATGGCTACCATATACAGCAAAGGAGTGAGGATGGGTTCTTCAAGATTTGAAGGTCTAACAGTACTGTAGTGTGGCAGGCTTCATTTTCATCTTCCAGGGGAAAAATAGTGCCATGAGCCACAATCCTCCCTCGTACAGTGCATGCAACAAAATCTTTTAATTCAGATTAAACAGAGAACCAGTATAAAGGAGCTTAGTTTAAAACTAACTTCTATTATTTATAAGATGATACCCATGATTAAACTGTTACCATGAAAAAATGTAAGCACAATTTAATAAGGCTACTTAAGAAGTGGAGTGCTTTCCAAATATGCACAACTGTAGTACCCAATATTTGTGCAAATTAAAATCTTAGTTTAATCATGAAAGCTTGTTCACTTTATCCTTTACTAGAAATAATCTTCACCTAATTTTAGCTTAAAAGTAACAAAACCAAATTCTTTTCACAGGATGTGAATCACACTTTTCACATCTGGAAACCAACTGCACACAACTAGTATGAGTTGCCCCCATAAGAAATGAACATTACATTCTCTTTTTGGCTACAAGCCCAGATTTCTCCCTTTTAGAAGGACAAGGGTGATCCTGGCTGAGTAGGACCAAAGTATTCAAAGATTAATGCCCCTGCTCTCAGCTAGATCCAAGCCCAGATCAGATAATAGGGGTAGGGATAGAGATAGAGATAGGGAGACACAGATAACAAACACAGGGATAAATAGATACCATACTCCAAGATTCTCAGACCTAATTCTGGCAGTTGTGTAGAAAATATTAATCCACAGGTTAACTTTTTATTATTTATAATATTTGTTCATTATGGTAATTCAATAATATATCCAATGTGGATAATCAAATTAGCATAGTATTTCTGTCTCTTCAAATATTAATCATTTTTGTTGTCTTCTAGTCATTTTGAAACATCTTAGATTGATTTAGTCAGTAGCTAACTATGATGAACCTGAAGTAAGAGTGATTCCCATGCTCTATATTTTGGTGTCCCTTACTAAATATCCCCCCACACTAGACTTTCCTGTTTCCAGTAAGCACCACTCTGATCTTTTCACTGACAAGACTGACTTGTGAATTTCCAAAAAGGAGAGAGAGCAGATTGTGTTTCTGTTTTTGTGCCTGACTTAGTTTGCTCCAGTTCCATCTATATTGCTGCAAATGACAGTACTGCATTCTCCTTTATAGCTGAATAATATTTTTTTAAAAATCAAATTTTTATTGGTACATTATGAATACACATGATCATCACATTCAATATTGAGTTTGTACCAGAATATGGCATGACTTGATTCTCATTTTTTTCCTTTCCTGCCCTGTAACCTCCACCCCCTATATACATAAGCTTTGTTTCCTTTTTTCTTTATTACTGTCGCATTCTTTTTCCCCTCATTATTTACCCCTACACCCTCTTTCCTTTTCCTTAAATATTTCCTTTTCCTTTTCCTTAAATATTTTCTATTTCATAGTATCAACTATACATACTACAACTCATTTACAACTTCATTTTCTCATACAGGAGAAAAGATATGATATTTACACATCTGTGACCTATTTATTTCACTTATGAGGATGTCCTGAAGGTACATCCATTTGAGTATGAATGACTCAATCTTCTAATTTTTAATGGCAGAGTAATACTTCATTCTATAAAAGAACCATATCTTCTTTATCCACTCTCCAGCTGATGGACATTTGGGTTGTTTCCAAGACTTAGCAATCACAAACTGACCTGCTATAAACATGGGTGCACATATGTCGCAGTGATATGAGTCTTTTAATTCTTTTGTGTATGTACCCAACAGAGCTATGGCCAGGTCAAATGAGACCTCCAATCCTAGTTTTTTGAGGAATCTCCACACTCATTTCCATAGAGGTTGTATGGAGTCTACACTCCAACCAACAGTGGAGAAAGGGTTCCTTTTTCTCTGCAGTCTTGCCAATATTTGTTCCTGGCTAATTCTGAAATAGCAGCCATTCTATGTGGGGTGAGATGAAATCTCAGTGTTATTTTCATCTGCATCTCTCGAATGACCAGTGATGTTGAGCATTTCTTCATATACTTCTTAGCTGCTCTCACTTCTTCCTCTGAAAAGTATCTGTTCATTTCAGATGCCCATTTTTGGATTGGCTCTTTAAATTGGGTAGGCTGATTTTTTAAAGCTCTTTATGTATTCTAGATAGTAGCCCTTTGTCTGAGGAACAGCTGGTAAAGATTCTTTCCCATATTGTTGGTTGCCTTTTTGCTCTGTGGATGGTTTCCTTCACTGTGCAGAAGCTTTTTAATAGAATGAGATCCCATTTGTTGATTTCTTCTGCCAATTCTTATGCTATAGAGGTTTTGTTCAAGAAGTCTTTTCCTAAGCCAATGTCTTCAAGAGTTTTACCTAATCTGCTTTGCAGTAGGTTTAGTGTGTCTGCTTTAATATTTAGGTCTCTTATCCACTTTGATTTTAACTTGGTACATGGTGAAAGAGATGGGTCTAATTTTAATCTTTGACAATTTAAAGCCCAGTTTTTTCCAGCACCATTTGTTAAAGAGGCTATCTTTCCTCCATTGAGGACTTTTGGCTCCTTTGGCAAAGATATGGTGACTCAGTGTATCTGGAGTACTTTCTGGATCTTCTAATCTACTCCATTGATCCTCAGGTCTGTTACTTTGCCAGTACCATTCAGTTTTTATCACAGTGGCTTAACTAACTTATAGTATAGTTTCAGATCAGGATTATAATACCCCCCACCATGTCCCTGTTGCTTAGAATGGCTTTTGCTATTCTAGGTTTCTTTGTAGTTCCAGATGAATGTTTGATTTTTTTTCTCTAGATCTGTGAAATACACTGTTGGGATTTCAATTGGAATTGCACTGAATCTATATAGTAGTTGTGGGGGTATAGCCATTTTGACAAAATTGGTTCTTCCTACCCAGGAGTGAGGTATATCTTTCTATTTTTTGATTTCTTTTTCTATCACCTTTTTCAGAGTGCTGTAGTTTTCAGTAAAGTCTTTTACCTTCTTTGTTAGATTGATTCCTAGATATTTATTTTTGGGGGTGCTACTGTGAAAGGGACTGACTTCCCAATTTCTATGTCAGTGGGTCTACTACTTGTATATACAAAGGCTATTGATTTTTGAACAGTGGATGAATAATATTTCATTGAACATATATATCACACTTTCTTTATTCATCCACAAAAGGGTAGGTAGTTGATTCTATATTTTAGTGACTATGAAAATACTGCAATAAACATGAGAGTAGAAGTATCTTTTAGGTATTATGATTTCACTTCCTTTGGAAGTATATCCAGTGCTACAATTTGTAGATCACACAGTAGTTCCATTTTTAGTTTTTTATGAAATCTTCATACTGTTTCCCATAAAGGCTAATGATAATGTGCTAATTTACATTCCCACCAATACTACATGAATTCCCTTTGCTCCACATAATCACAACCATTAGTTATTTCATTTTTTGTCCTTTTGCTGATACCCCCTCTAGCTGGGGTGAGATGGTATATCACTGTGGTTTTGATCATCTTTCTCTCAGGAAGTATCACACTGGTCCACTACATGGGCAACATTATGCTGATGTCAAAAAACGGGTTAAAATAATGACAGTCAGTGAAATGCATGTGCTCACTAAGTGACCTCTGTTCATGCTATTTCTTACAGAGAGGCTGGATATGCTGCCTTGGGAAATAAGTATTATTTATAGATAGTCTTGAGAGTGCTATTAGTGTGTGTCCTTCAGTCTAGCCATGGCTGGGAAGGATCCCTTCCAGCCACACAGGCCTGTCTATTGGTACAGTGTCACTCTTGTCTGAACATAGTACTCTACAAACTGAGGTACAATAAATTTTCTCCTTTAACTTTGGGTATTGGATATTTTGTCCTAGCAACAAGGATATTTTGTTGTCCAAGCAACAAAATGGCTAGGAGCCTTTGATGTAAGACATATATTAAGCAGATATCTGTCTTCTGTGTTTGTATTCTAATACTATGTAATATAACACTGATTGTCTTAATATCACTAATTAAACATCATAATAGCTACATTTTAAGTTATGTAATATCAGAAGAAGAGTAATCATCACTCAAAGAAAAACTTTGGCTTCTATTGTGGAAAGAAAATTAGTGCATTCTTTTTTGTATGATGACAGCTGTACCATTTTAGATGTGATTATGATTTTGTAGTTGTATTTGTAGATAAAGTAAGGTTTTTTTTCCAGCTGTACAATTGATGAGGGGTGGACTGTCATCATTATCATATGGCAACTTCACTGGAGTAAGAAATTCCTAGACCAGTAAAGCACATTTCTAGGTGTAATTGTGGGATGTTTCCCGAGATGACTGGTATGTAGACCAGCCAAGTGAGGAAGGAAGACCCACTTTGACTGTCAGTAGCATCAACCAATAGGCTTACATCCTGGATATAAAAGGGAAAGGAGGAAATTGGCACACACATGCAAGGACTACATTCTGCCTAAATGGGAGTGTCTTTTGTTGCTATTGCCGGTGGACATCAGACTCCATTTTCTTTGGCATTCCTACACAGATTCACACCAGTGACTTTCAGGAAGCATCCAGGCCTTCAGTTTGCCACTGGTACTCTACCTTGTTTTCCCTTGTTCCATAGCTGCCAGTTGCTCTGACTGGGCAGCTACTGGATCCTGCAGCTCTCCAACATGTAGACGGCCACACTAGACTCCCCTGCTTCTTCTAATCGTGTAAGCCTACCTTAGAAATCCTGTTGCATAATTATACATAAGTGATCAAATTTTTAGAAGTACAGTAAAATACACATCTCCATTAATTCCCCACAAAATCCTCTACATTGTTTAAAACACAGTCATCTTATCATTTTTGCCACTTTCTGAAGTAGTTGTGGAAGCCTCTTTTGTGAGTGTCCTTAGTTGTGTTCTTGTGGCTGCTTCAATGTCCTGAACAGATTCAGACCTTTTTCTTTTTGCGGTCATTTTGACTTGAGTAAGAGTCAGAAGTCACACAGTGAATCAGTGGATGATGTACACTGTGATAATTTCATTTGAAAGAAATTGCTTTAAACATTTTTTTAATCAATTCAGGACACAGAGGTAGCCATGAAAAGACATGATAGCAAACTTTCAGAACTGTCTCAGAAAGTGGCAAGAATGATTGCTTAAATATGTTTGAAGTATTCTGAGGAAGATTAATAGTAAGATGTCTTTTACTATAATATCTTTTATTTTTACTTAAACACTCACTGTAGTTTTTGATCCGATCACATACATACTCTATTGATTCTATTCTTCCAGAGAACTCTAACAAATATACCAAATAAAGGACTGATCTGAAACTCACATGGAAGCTACCTTATTTTAAGATTTAGGAACATTTGATGGTTACAAATAAAGGAAACAAAGCTTGTGCATGTAGGGGGTGGGGAGTTGCAGGGTGGGAAGGGGAATGGGAAAATATGAGGATCAAGTCATGTTATGTACTGGCACACAAACCCCCAAAGTTCAACTAGTAAGGACTAAACAAAAAATAAAATGATGAATGATTCAAGAGAGAAAAAATGCACTTTGCATGCACGGCATTGGGCGATAAAGGTAAAGGGTAACAACTTGTCTAGTAGACTGGAAAGAAGGAATTCACAATTTAACACTCAGCAAGTGGAGATACCATGAAAAATGATGGTGAGGCAGAAGACTATATATGGGAAGGTGTTTTTTGGTGTGTATTAGGTTGTTATTCATTTTAATTAGGAGAAGAAACACTAGGAATTGGGATGAAGAATCCCAACACCATTTCACAAAACCAAGTCTCTTTAGTATACCTGGGGATTATTTTCAGGAAAAACTTCACCAGAAATGATCTGGACTGAGGATATTAGGCCCAGAAGACAAGCATAAGGAATAAGGACAAAAAAAAAAAAGAAGAGATTAAAGAGGAAAGCATCTAGATTAAAAATCCCACTAAGTGTCCAACATAATAATTGAAAAAAGATTCACATTAAATTTTATCATTGTAAAACATTAGAGATAAAGAGACCATCCTAAAAGATTCCAGAGAGACAAAAACAGATCATATGCAAAGGATCTTAAAAAAAAAAGCATAACTTTGCTTGTTCCTCTTTCTTTTCTTTCTTTTTTTCTTCCTTCCTTCCTTTCTCCTTTCCTTCCTTTCATTTTTCTTTTCTTTGACCATATGTGTGAGTGTGTGTGTGTGTGTGTGTGTGTGTGTGTGTGTGTGCGCGTGCATGTATGTAGTACTAGGGATCTAGGCTGGGCAACAATTTGAGATTCCCCTAACTCAGCCTCCCAGAGTACTGGGATTACAGGCACCACACACCATCTTGTACTTTTAAGAAAAAAGAAAATGAAAAAATAAAAGAAAAATGCTTTAATCTTTTTACATAAAAACATTTTCAACCTGTAAGATTATATCCAGTCAAATAAAGTATACAAATACCAAAAGGTATTTTAGACACACAAAACCTTCCAGAAATGCTTTCTCAGGAAACCACTAGAGGATACGTTTCCTCAAATGAGGATGTGAACCAAGAAAGGAAAAATGAGAATCAAGAGATACGAGACAGTTAAAGAGAATTCTGAGCGTAACAGCAAAAGTGCTTGATTTCTAGCCTGTAAGGCAGGACGGCAGTTGAGAGGCTGAGGCTCTGAGATGGTTATATGTAAGGATGAAATCTCCAAGGAAATGCTTCAATGTCTAAATTACCTAACAGATTTGACCTTGGGAAAATTATATATAGAGATAATTTACAGGGTTCCTGTGCACTTTGGGAACACAAAATATTCTCAATACTAAGCAAATAAAAAGACTTGGTTTAACAATAAATATTACATCAGTAATAACAGCACAGAAGATGAGCTAGGAATTGAGGTATAATTTTTATGGAAAAACAAAGAGAATGTAAAGTAAAATTTGTATTTATTATGGTGAGAAGATAACAGGAATTCACTGAATTAGCAGCACTAGAGCTGGCCCTGTATAGGCCACTTCCAAATCCATGGACTCAACTGATTATAAATTTTTAAGAAATTTGATCCATCTGAAGGCTGGAAGTGTACTCAATGGTGGAGTGCTTGCTTCCCTTGCAGAAGATTCAGGGTTTGCTGCCCAGCACCTCAAAAACAAAGCAAAAGCATCTGTACTGATCATTTTTTTCCTTGTCTTTATTCCCTGAAAATACAGTCCAACAAAATGCTTCGCAAAGCATTTACTCTGTATTAGGTATTATAAGCAACTTAAGGATGATTAATATACACGAAGGCATGTGCTACACATGTAACACACCACTTTATATATATGGGCCTTGAACAACCACAGATTTTGGTCCGGAGCATGTCTTGGAACAAATCTCCTGAGGATATCAGCGTATAACAACATTAGCTTTTATTTTATAAAAGAGCAAATAAGTCCCCTAAGAACTATCTGTAATGGTTTAATATTATAGTATATAGAGGAGGGTAGAGTTGAAGGGAAAGCAGGAGAATGGGAAAAAATAAGCATCAAAATATATCATGTAGCAGAGTAATACTTCATACATTCACACGCAAATGGGTATACCTTGAGGACATCCTCATAAGCAAAATAAACAGGTCACAGATGTGTAAATATCATATCTTTTCTCTGATATGAGAATATGAATTTGTAAATGAGTTGTAGTATGTATAGTTGATATTGCGAAGTAGGAAATATTTAAAAGGAAAGAGTGTAAGGGTAAATAATGAGGGGAACAAGAATGTGGTAATAATAAAAGAAAAAAGAAAACAAAAATTGTGCATTTGGGGGCAGGGGGATGCAAAAAAAAAAAAAATATATATATATATATATATATATATATATCATGTAGGGCCAAGGATTTAGCTCAGTGGTTCCAGCGCCTATCTTGGAAGCCCAAGGTCCTAGGTTCAGTCCCCTGGTAACCATATACAATACTGGGCATGGAGACTCATGCCCAGCAGCAATCAGTACCACATTCCACAGTGCCAGATGTGGTGGCTCATGCCTGTAATCCCAGCACTCAGGAGGCAGAGGCAGGAGGATTGCTGTGATTTGAGTCTGAGGCTGAGCTCAGGGCCAGCCTGAACTACAAAGCAAGACCCTGTCTCAAAAAAAAAAAAAAAACAAAAAAAACCCCAAATGATATGTCATGTACAGGTACAGATTCTCAATGATGAATGTGAAAAGAATGTTTACCTAAAATGTACCCATAAATTCAATAAAGAAAAAGTGTTATTACCTCTGCAGAATATGACAAAGTCGGAGGAAGGGTGGGGAACCAAAATATTAGTGTTTCTTGTGATGAGTTTTTAATATCATTGGACTTTTAAATCTATTTTCCTATAATATTTGCATAATATTAAAGTATTATTTCCAAACAATAAATTTATTCCTTAG
>PVIR01046560.1:0-10208 GCA_004026965.1 Petromus typicus
AAAAAAATTTCAGGGATGTATGCCCAGTGAATAAAGTGTAGGCTATGAAACATCTTTCTGTGAACAGCTTCTAGATTTCTCCAGAGTCACTTTCTGAAGTTGTATTGGAATTAAGTTTCCTAATTTTCTTCCTTGTGGCAAAAAAAATGGTGTGTCAAGTTTTATGACACCATTAACAGACTCTTTGATTGCTGAAGTAGCAACAACATAAATTGCCCTGCCTGCAACAATAAAAACCGACCCCTGGTGTTCTATATTTCCAAGCATGACATTATCTACATACACAGAGGGTGAAAGTAGAATTGAAGAAAGACACATAGCTGATTGACTCAATCCAAGAATATGTCTGCTAATTGAATCAAAGGCAGCCTCAAATTTTCCAGATAACATCTATATTTCCGATTTGTCTTTCCTTTATAACCAGAACCTCTGTGTGTTAGTCCCAAATATCATTTGTTGAATATATTAGTCCTTAAACATCAACAGAAAGAAATACCTAGAGGCTGAAAATTACTGGTAATTTAATAGTTACCATTCATTCAGTCATTGCAAATCAGGAGCAACTCATGAGCTTATATATAGACATTTTTGCTTAACAATTAAAACCAAATGTCCATACAATGGAATAATTCTTAGCACACAAACAAAATGCAAAACTGAAAACATTGTGCTAAGTAAGGAAGTCAGACACAAAGCAGCAGGTAATGTATGAGTGCCTTTATATAACATCTTAAAAGACACACACTGTCCAAGGGGAAGTGCATCAATGAGTTGTTGGGGCTGGGTTTCAGGGAGGAAATGATTGCAGATTGGCAATTTTCAGGGCAAAGCAAATATCCAGTGTCATACCTATATGGCTGGTTATGTTACAGAACACTTTTGTCAAAAGTCATCACATAGATTTTTGTATTAAAATACTATCTAAGAGATTCAATTTTTGAGAATTTTTAAACAATCACTTTTAGTACAAACTGAGACTGAAGTTGAGTTATTTGCACAAGGTCACAGATCCAGTACCTGTGCTATACTGTTGTGCCCAAACCATGAACATTGAGCGGACAGGTAGGATCTTCTTAATGCCCCAAAAGTCATCTCCCAGTCACCTGCTCTGGTACAGAAGAGAGGCCTGAGACATATTTACAGTGCATATATGAATAGCCCACTCACTGTCCTGCAGAAGCTTGCTCACAACTGAGTCTCTTTATTCATGGGATTCTATTTCTTTAAGAAAATATAAACTGAGAACCCCAAAATTCTCAAGATGTGAAAGATGGTGTATAAACATAGGTCGGCTTATCCATTACTCAAAATGCTTAGGACCACAAGTGTTTTAGATTACAAATTTTAGAATAGATAGATGATAGATGATAAGTAGATAGATAGATAGATAGATAGATAGATAGATAGATAGACAGATAAATTTTATGCATGAAACAACATTTCATGCTGTGGAATTTTCCATCTGCAGAATTTTATGGGATCTCAATAATTTTATTTGTATTATGGTATTTTAGATTTCATATTTTCATAATAGGGATAACCTACTTATATATTCAGTCTTCCACAAACTGTTAGGCAATGTGTTACAATATTTATTTTTAAAATCAGAAGTAATTTATCATAGAAGAATGGAAGTATGTCATTTTCTTGTCACTGTGGAAATTCTAGGGCTTATATGTTCTATAAAATAACTTAATTCATGCCTACATGAGAATATTGAAAGTTCATATGAATATTTTCTTTCCAGGATATTGTATTTGGGCCTTAAAAGCTATAGATTCTTTAATTAGCTTAATTGAAGATACCTACATTTTGAAAGCAGTGCAAATATTCAGTGCCTGCTCAAGAAAGCTGACCTTGACCTCTCTACTTTCCTTTATTTTGGTTAATGACCTTGCATTCTGCTGTGTACACAGAGCATGTCCAATTAAAATTTTTTCTCTCTCAGATTTCAAATGGTATAATCATTCTTTCATTTTGAGTACCCTTGTTTGGGGTACAGAATTTTATATGAACAGTTTAAATGTGGTTGTCAGAAATCCATGTCAGCAGCTTCAGCTTTCTCCCATAGTTACAGAGACTGACATTTTCAAATTGCAAGGAAACAAAACCTGCCTCTCACTCGTTCTGTGTGGCTGTCTCTCATCAAGGATTTCCACATGCACTACCCAGGTTTATTTCAGTTTGATGAAAAGTACAATTTTACAATAGTTTTCCCCTTTCCCTGCAAAAAAGCCCAATCTTTAGATTGTCTTTATTAGACATGAGTTTAATGTGCCTTTTTAGCACAGGAAACAGTATCAGACATAAAAATGTAAAAATAAATATACATTTAGAACATTATTTTCTTCAAATTATAAGTCTCATGGTATCTACTATATGGAAACATCACCAAAGGACTGTATTCTTATTTAATATTTGGAAGAAAAATAAAGCAACGCAATACCAAGAGCAGTAGCAAGATAATCGTGGGAAGGACTGGAGAAAATCTCCGTCCATCCTAATTATTTAGAAATATATAGCTCATCACTTTTTGCTTTGTAGGAGAGATATGGCATTCACACAGTCCTAGAAAAGAAAATGTTCTATTCCAAATGCTACCCTGGTGAAAAGATTGAAGATTACATCTTATTTTTGATAAATGGACAAAGAATTAATGATGCTATTCATTTTAATACAGTCTTCAGAGGCATCGATCCTCATGTATCATTTTATAAGCATTACACTTGTCAGAGAGCTTAAAAGTTAAGATGTTTGCACTTTAGTAAATAAAATACATTATTTTTCTAAGTAAAAATATGTTGATAAAGAATGGAAGTTGGTATATAACCAGGATATTGCTCTTTTTAACAGTGTGGAAGTTGTGACATACACAGATATTCTTGGAGACAGAATATAGATGCATTTTGACAGAAAGGAATTCAGGCTATATTACAAATAAAAAACCCCCTAAGAGTTTCTTGAAGAACTTTGGATGGGGTTGTTTTATTTGGAAAATGAAACTGTAGGAACTTATTATAAGTATAAATGTCTTTTGAAGTATTTGGTAAATATGTACATTATAAATCTATGGTTTACCTAAAATTCAAATAAAAATGGATGTTCTTTATTTTTCTCTAGGAACTCTAACTTTGGTATGTAGAAACTAATATAAATGCAATGTCATGAGTAATTATGTATGTGTTAAAATGACTTCAAAATTAATACTATACCAAATAATCTTGAAGTACACTGCCTGCCTTTAGATGCATGTGCTAGCATTCTATGAATGTAATGAAATATCTGAGAAAGTCATGTTAAACAGGAAAATAGTTTATGTTGGTCCACAGTTCTGCAGGATTCAGTACATGGTCAGTTGGCCCTGTTGTCTTGAGCCTGGAGCAGCACAATATATGGAGTACACAGAAGAGGAACACTTTAAACTCCATGGAGTCTGCCAAGAAACAAGGCAGAAAAATAAGGAGTCAGGGTTCTGACATCCACATCATGTTCTGCATAACCTAAGTATCTTCCATTGGCCCCACATCTTACAGGTTTTGCCACCTCCCGATAACACCACAGACTAAACTATTAAACATAGTCCCTTGGAGGGTGCTTTGAGGGGACAAGAAAGTGAAGCTCTCACTTCTGCAATGATCAACAAGGGAAAGCAAAGACTTTTGATTGAGTTTGTAATGAAGGTAGATAAATACAAGTAAACAAATGAGCTGTGGAAGAGATGACACTTGTGCTATGGTTTTAAGATAATCTTAGCAGGTGCACAGATACGTGTCACGGCAACAATAGGAACTAAATCCAATAGCACACGAGGTTGGCCTGTCTCTAAAACTCAGAGAGAAGACATTTTTGTAAAGCAATCTTTGCTATTGTTTAGATTATGTTTTACTCATGATCTCAGACTGTGCCTTCATAGCCATTCTATTCCAAAAGAATTTCAGTATCTCCAGAGAATATTGGCCTGGAAGTTAGGAAATATAATTTGCAGAGATTTTTGTCTAAAGGTTAAAGGAATATTCATGAAAATTGAGCTATGCTATTTGGCCTGCTAGCTTATTTTATTTTACCAAACCAAACAAGAAATTACAGGAGACAAGCAGAGAAGGTTCTGATCTTCAAAGCCTTCCTCTAAAATTACAAATAAGATTGGAAACATTTTCTCCTATAAGCTACAATAATTATTTTCTTAATTAACTTATCAGAAATCTAATGGAAACAAAGCTTTTGTTCCCCTAATTGGAGCCATAGATAGAAATCTCTTAAAATAGTTCTGCCTAAGAGTTTCTTGCACTGACTAATTTAAAGAGATCAAAATATTATTGAGTATTATTGCAAGTGGGAGTTCTTGCACTTCTGCTATACATGAACATACAGGGAAACTCAAGGGTAAAAGAATTTTCCAAAGGGCTTATCATAAATGACACAAAAATATAATTCAAATATGCCTACCATATGGGGAATGCTCAATAAAATTTTTGGATAAATAGAAAGAATAAATGAATAATTTAACTCCCTTTCTCTCCTTTGAAACAACTTAAAAGGAGTAATTTACTGAAAATACCAAGTCTGGAAACTCACAAAGGTTTTCTCTTATAAAATTCAAAGGTCTGATTTAATTAGCCATCATTTCTGTTCCTAATAGATGTCACCTTCAAATTGCCTCTTAATTTGTTACTCTGACACTACAAAAAGCTAAGTCTCATTTCAACTTTGCTGCTTTCTTCTTACCCTCTCTTTTGATTTCTTTTTTTGCTTCCTATAAGCACATATGCCAGCCTTTCTTCATAACTGTCTTTGTCTGACGCTATACATTCATTCTTCCAGTGAACTCTTAAATTTTCTTAGCAATAAATATGTCCTTTATATTAATGTCTCAAATAGTACTTCTAGTCCTCACAAGTAATGAAACTCCAGTTCCAAGATTCAGATATCCTACTGCCAAATTTATGATTCTAAAGAAAAATGTTTTTAAGGAATTCAGAGTGGTCTCTGAAGTCATGTCTATTCAAGGTATTTTGAATGTCAAGCTTACTTCACTGCTGTTTTTCTCAGTATAATTTCCCAATTGTCACTGTGATCTGTCCTTGTGTCCAACACCATCCTCATGACCTGGTCCACAGCATCATAAAGCCACCCTGTGTACTTCCTACTTAGCTGAATGTCCAATACTGCAAACTTTAAAAATGCAGTCTAAGCAGTGATCTGGCAATTAATTCAAGGGAAAATGGGGAAAAAAAGCACATAGAAAGGAGAAGAACTGGATTTCTCTCTGAGTGCTTCCAAGAAAATGAACTGTCTAGTTTTTAAGTATCAAAAACAGGGTATTTTATGGCAAAGCTTTGTGGCCCTATTTAGTTTTATTACAGCCTCTTTTTTTTTTGAGCAGCACCCATAGTCTGAATATAAATATTTCCTTAAAATATTTTAAAATTTTCTTTCCACAAGGTACATACAATGTATCTTTCCACAAGGCTACCTTTCCATAAGGCTACATACAATTTAGCCTTTCCAAAGCAGAGCAAGTCCACCTTTTTTCCTAAGTTTTGCTAGTGCACATGAAAATACATTCTATTATTGTGAGTATTACTAATAAGAACTCATCTACAACATATCAAATTATACAAACATAATATACAACCAACAAAGAAAAAGATTTTTGCATTACTGAAATTATATATTTCATATTCATTGCATAGAATTTTTTTTGATAAATGTAGACACAAGAAAACCTAAAGCATCTAGCAGTAAAATATTAATTATTCTCTTGAAAAAAAGAATTCAAGTAGCAAATGCTATTTTGACAGTTTTACTCTTAAAGCCAAAACAAATGTTGATGCTCAGTTTTGTTGGGCTATGTCCCTTACCACTTTTTTGATTATCCCAAGAGGCCACTTAAGATATTGATCAGTACATGACTGCTATCTCCCCCTCCAGTCTCTGGCCTAAGATATAATTGGCCAATAATCAACCCCAAATGTCTTAGTCATCTCTTTAAATCTCCTAGAGCTGGAAAAATACCACATGTTGTATAACTGTGCTGAAATAGAGTCCTCTTCTCAATTAGAAAAGACTGTCAGTCTTCTTTTTCCGAGTTATTTTTATTTGTACATGATTGCCCTACAATGACCTCATTCATGGTGAGGAATTTGTACCTGGGTATAATATAGCTTTATCTTTCTATCCCATCATCCTCCCTTCCCTTCATCCCTTTCTCCCCTCCCCATTTATAAAACGTGTTTTGACCTTTTTCCTTCAGTTTTCTTTTTTTTAAATTCATGCCTGCTCCACCTCTGATTCCCTCATGGTAAGGTTTAGCCCTGCTAGAAAAGGGGACTCAGCTCCAGGGCAGGTCTTGGCTTGTGCAGGCCAGTCTGGATGACACCACAAACACTGACCCTGCCACTGTGCCCCAAGGACATTGTCACTGTGAAGCAGAACTAAAACTAAGTCTGTCACCGTGTGAGAGGAATAAACTTTACAAACACACAGATACACTATGCAAATGCATGACAAATAGAAATGAGTTCACTGTGGTAGAATTAGTGGACATAGTGAAACTGCTAGTAAACTAATGATTTGGGAGAATTCTCAGTGTTAACAGGGAGAAATATATTACATTTATTTATAAAGGTTAAAAAAGGTACAGGAAATATTCCGATATAGAAATGTATTATCTAGCCAAGAACACACGATTTGTAAAGGCAATAAATAAGAAACCACAAAAAATGAGATTCTGTAATAATTCAGGGGTCTCAGGCCTTTATTCCAAAATTGAGCTGTCATATATCATGAGTGTATTGAACAGTCTCAGACCTGCAAGTTATAAACATGAAACCATTTTCCTTTTGCAGTAATGATCCCGCATCTAGGCAATATTGACACTCACGTTATCAGTGAATACAAGCTATGCCTGTGACTAACTCTTCACCCCGATCCCATTATATTCCAGTTATTCATTTTTTACTTCACTTTATCCAACTCATCCCTATTCATTTTATATTCTAAAAATGTTTCCCTTCCCCCAGTTAAGTATGAGCTGCAGTATAGATCTGCAGAGATGCCCACGTTTCTTCCACCCCCTCCCCACAGCCTAAGTTTCTCAAGTGCTGACGAGGGGAAATCTCCTTCACCATGAGGAACATCCCCAGCTCTGTTTTGAAGCTGAATTTCACAAGGTTGTTTAATTACCAACCTAGGCTCAAACTTGTGATATTCTCATCTCAACCTCCCAGAACGTCAGGATTACAGAGTTGCACCACCACTCCTGGCTTCCCTTTTTACCTCAGGGCTGCTACCTCCCTATCCCTCCCAGCACTACCCATCCGTATGGTGCAGTCATTTCCTCTATGCATTCTGAGGAGTTTTGTCTGGCCCCCTTTGAGCAGCACCCATTGTCACTTGTGATACCTTGGTGGACCACAGCTTTTCCAGGAGAGCTACAGGAAATAAGTGGTCTCTGAAAACCATCCTTTTAGCAGCTGTCTCGGCAAAAGGATAGACCCAAACTCCAGTTGACTCTAGGGCCTACAGAATCCATCTCTCAAATTGTGTGGTGTGGTGGATTAAGGTAACGGTCAGTTTGGAACATGCAGCTGAACTGAATCAGTGTGGTCTGGCATTGAAGACCAACTTGAGGACTGTTACCAATGGCATAAAAAGACAACTGGAGGGGGAGACTGTGGGATGCTGGTTTTCTTGAAGAAGCTTGCTGGGGATGGTTTTCCTGATGTGAACATGGTTGTTCTCCTTGGAGGAGGATCTCAGAGTCTCGCTGTTACTGGGAATAGCTGCTGTTTTGTCAGGAGCTCTGGTCTTCAGCGTAATCATCACTTCCTGGCTTCAGTACAGATTCCTTAGCCCAGTAGCACAAACTGTTCACCCCTCTGGCATAGATGTCTGGCTTCCACTATCAACATTTGGGCCTTGTGGGAAGAAGGCCTCAATCTGGACACACCATGGGCTCTAGGCCAATGGCTGGACTCATGGGGGACACTGCCTTGGACTTAGGTCATCAATTGGACCCGTGTGGGACACTGCTTGGGATCCAGACCCTGGACTGGATTCTTTGGTTCTCTAGTGTGCTGCTAGATCTCTTAGATTCCTTTGCATTAGACTTTTTGGGTAACTGTTATAAAATAATCCTATAAATCTTGTGTCCTTTATTAAATCTATTACCCTTAAAAAAAAACCACAACACCTGCAAAACACTTGGGAAATGGGAATGGTGGATAGAGAGGTATGGTGGACCTTGCCCCTCACCTTTCTGCTGAGCCTTTTCCAACACATTTCTCCTACTTTCTTTCTCCACTGCTCCACTGGAAGCACAACTCCAATGGCAAGAGCACTTGCTCTTTCCTGGGACTCCCTCTGATTGCTTCACTTGGGGAGAACAAAGCAACTTCTACTTTCCAGGTGACCTGGGTCAGTTCTCTGCAGTAGAGAGCATTCCAGAGCTCTGGGAATTTTTTGCTTTCAGCCTTGAAGACAGAGTCTCTGAGACTGACAAAAATGATCCTTTTCTTTCCTCTATTTTAACCTGTAAAGTTTCCATGACTCTATATACAATAATTTGTAGCCCTTGGCATCTTAGCATTTTTATGCCCAAGAAAAGCAGAGCTCTGCACTTCTGGCAAGACAATAGGATTTGCAGCTCAGCAGGCATGTGATTCTATAGTAATGTCAAAGGACCAAATAACTGTAACTTATAACCCTTTCCGTTTACAGCAATGATTCCTGGCACTTGTATTACTTGAATTTTCAGTCTCTCTTTTAGAAATACAGCCTTGAGGTTTGTTTCTTAAGGGAGAAAAAATATTTGCTGCATCTTGAACAGGATGGCATTAAATTTCTACTTCCTTCTCATTGTTTGGTTTAGCTGGTCAACACTCTGGTCTGACTGTGAGCTGCTTTGGGAATTCTGGGGAGGTTAACGATTGGGTTTCATCTCTAGCTTTGTGGAAAGCATCTGCAAATAATCAAGATACAGAAGCAGCTCCGAGAGGGGACAGCCGTAAGAATTAGATTTAACTAAACTTTCCTGTGAGCCACATTTCTTTGTTTATATACATTCCAGCTCTGGAGCTTGACTTCCTGTCATAAAGCTGCATACCAAATTTGAGTATTTAGAAAACAGTGTGGCTCAAACCTTTAAAACTCTAGACACAGACTTCAAATAACTATTCTGTTTAAAGGTTATGTTATAAATGTTGTACCACACTCAAGCTTTCACAATTCAAATCCCTTTCAGAGAGTCACACAGGATCTCTTTCACACATCCGCACACATGGAAACAAGAGGGCTTTTTTTTTTTCCCCAAAAAGTATCTGTCAGTATAGCCCTTTTGTGGAGACACCAAAGTGACATAGTACAAAGACTAAAAAGAAATGGAAATTATTTTTTCAAAAGTGATAAAACCCAGAGAAAAGACTTAGCGCATGAGCCCATGTGGTATGAATTTCAGCTGAAACACTTTTTCAGATAATTCAGATGTCATGGTTTTTTTAGATCCTTCAGTGTATGGTTCTATCAGTTACTTTTCTACTTATTGGATCTTCTCTGCCTCTACTTTTTTCAAAATATAACTTGGTATTTTCTGCATACTCTAGCTTATTTCATTCTTTCCCTCCCTCACTCAATAAATCTCTTGGTTGACTTTCCCAGGTGATACCTATTTTTAGCATAGTCTCTAAATACATAGTTGCAGGCTTCCTTTTCTAGCCTGCTACTCTCCAAGATATAAGTCATAAAATTCAGTTTCAATTCGATAGCTACATCTAATTGTACTTTATTAAATCAAGCCTTCACTCCTACCTACAAATTGTTCTTTCCAAAGTTACAATGACCTTTTTGCTATTACATAAAAAAGCAATAGGAAAATTTCAACATGTGTTTATTAGCCTTCTGTAGACTAGGGATTATTGTCAGTATCCCTCAGACTTTCTTGGTTTCTGTGGTATTATTGTTTCCTGGCTAGTCATTAGCATAGGCTGTTCTTCATGCATCTGACTTTCAATCCTAGATTTTCCTAAGTAACTATGTTAGACAGCTTTCCTGTCCCTAGAGCAACATACCCAATACTGCAACTGAAGGATAAGGTTGATTTTGTCTTGTCATTGTAGGAGAATTCAGTGTATGTGGTTGATTGTTTTAAGGAAGAAAGAACACACCAGATCGCTGCAGTGCAGGAAAGCTGTCCACTACATAGTGGCCAT
>PVIR01046561.1:0-10227 GCA_004026965.1 Petromus typicus
AAGCACCGCCAGCCTGTGAGCAGCGTGCAGCTCACAGGACAGTGTGCGCGGCCTCTGTCCTCCTGGCTTTGCATCGTGTCCGCCGCTGGGGGGCGCTCCACATAGACACAGACGAGAGTGGGCACGTTCAGGGTGGTACGGCCGTAGACTCCACGTAGACGGAATCGTCCGTATCAAAACGCCAACCGTCAGCTTTTGCCACAGTCTTACTGTCTGTGAGGTCCTGGAACGGGCTACGGGACAGACAGGGACCCAACTGGACGAGACGTGTAAGTTCCCAGGTCAACTCAGTCTGGCACTCTGCAAAGTTAGTATTTTCTTTGTGGTCCTGGGCACTGAACCCAGAACCTGTGTACTGAACGGTATCTCCAGCCCTTTAGACTAGTTCTCACTAAATTACTAACGTGCTTCAGGTGGACTTGAACTTAGGATTCTCTGCCCCAGCCTTCCACAGTACTTAATGCCTGTTCAGTGTTAATTTAGAAAAGAAAAGCAAAGAAATAAAACTTCAGGCAACTTCTGTTGTATTCTGGGCTCTTTGGTTTTTAGGAGAGAATTGTACGTGGTTACTATTACAAAAGGATGTAGAATCGGCCCTACCTCGTTTCACTAGACAGCCATTTAGAGCTCACTGCTAACTCTCACGAGCGCCGGGGGTCTGTCTGACTGAGGCAGGTGACTGACCGCGCTCCGCACTGCTCTGGAGAGGAGCCTGATCTACTCCGTCTTCTCTATGGCTCTACAGTCCCTGCGTGCGCGGCCCTCGCTGGTGTTTTAGCAGGTCTCCTACACTGGAAACCTGGGAAGCCCGGCCAACACCCTCATCCAGTGCTGTGGGGGTAACCGGCCACAGCCCGCCTTCTCTCTGGGCCCCCAGCAGCCTGTGCCCCTGCTTCCGCCTTAATCTCCTTCCCACAAGGAAATCACAGCCAACTCCTCCAAGCTTTTCCCCTCCAGAACTTAAGACTGAGCCTTTGGAGCAGACTATCACAGCTCAGTCTTGAGCTCAAATTTCCAAAATACAGGTCTCTTTCTTTCAGTGTTTCTTAGTACATGTTTGCAGTACACCATAATCACATTCCTTGTGGGGAGCTGCATTTGTAGTTCGAGGTTCTAATAGTCTCATTAACATTGTACCCTGACCTCTTTCTTATCTCCAAAAGGTTTACGTGCTTATTATGTGCTAGATGCTATTCCAGGAACTTCATAGAAATCAGTGTACTTCTACTCTGCCACAGTTTAGCAGCTCATCATTTGCTATTTCCCAGCTTGAAGGAGCATCTGTAACTTGTGGGAGGGAGTTCCATGTGTGCCTGCAGTTAAGTGTGTCAGGAAACGCACCCAGCAGATGATTCAACCACGAGGAGGGGTGGGAGAGGGAGCTCTGAGCGTCAGTGTGTCACACACACCCGTTCCACACCTGCCACACTTCTGATTGCCCGGGTATGTGCTGGCAGGTGTGCAGGGATGTGCACTTTTCTCCCCATGATTTTGATTCGTCCCGTCTTCTTCTTCTTGCCATCCTCACTTTTCTGATCCACTGGGAGGAGCCTTCAGTCTTCAGTGCTGCGCTCTGGCCCTGTGCCCAGCCCGGCCTTCTCACTTGGCATCTCACCTTCTGTTGCCCCTCAACTGCCCCAGGGCTTCGCTGAGGGTCTCTTGGTAAGTCTCAGCCAGTTATGGGACCTCTAGAAAGAAAACAAAGATATGTCTGGTGGAAATGGAGGAATTAACCCATAAAAACCTTCCGAAAACAGCCACGTGTTCAGAAAGGGGAAAGGATGTTCCGAGGGAGACAAGGTGGATTCCGATCCTTTGCCTTCTCACACTCCAGGGCAGTGCTTCTCAACCTGGATTCGTCCTTCCTTGGGGACATCTGCAAAAGTCTGGGGATCTTTTTGGTTGTCACAACTGAGGCTAAATAAATACTGTCTTAGTTACTTTTATCTCATTGCTAAGACAAATATCTGACACCCAAGGTTAAAGGAAAGAAGGCTTATTTGACTTACCGTTTGCAGAGGTTTCAGTCCATAGCCAACTGGCTCTCAGGTAAGGGGCATCGCAGGGGAGAGACAGTTTATGGTAGAGTAGGCAAGAGGCAGTGAAGCAGCAGCAGCAGCCACCACCACCGTAGTCTAGCTTACCTGTCTCCTTTATATTCTATCCAGGCTACCAGCCTATTGATTGCTGCCACCCACACCGTGGTGGGGCTTCCAGTATCCACACCTTTAGTCTCAGTACCACACTCAATCCACATTCATGCACCCTTCTCCAGCCTCCTTAGAAACTGCCCACCTATATCCGTGTGAGGCTCTACAATGCATGAGGACACCTGCATTACCCAGCCCCAAGTGCTGATGGTACCCGAGTGAAGAGCGCTGCTACAGATCCTGCACTGCTACAAAGCCTCTGCTGCTCTGCTTACCCTGTCCCCCTTTCCCAGGTATAAATGAAGCAGAGGCACAGGTCTCAGCTGTGACTTCCCTTGGCCCTATCCTTTCTCCTCTCTCCCTCCAATGCTCTCCTCCCCTCCCTGCCCTGTCCAAATGGGAAGATGCTAGCATCTTTTCAGAAAGCTGTAGAGTCCTGAAGTGATTTCCTGAGATTCTCAGTCGATAGTTGGTGAATTTTTAAGGTCCTTTGAGCAACAGAACTCCTTATCGCCTGTATGAAATCTGGGGACAGATGGAGCGACAAAAGCCTGAATCCCTGTGACCCAGGAACCTGCTCTGTGACCAGCAATGCTGAGGAATCCCTGTCCTTAAACAGCCATGGACCGTGATCCCGATCCTTCCTTCTTAGGGTGTGCTGTGATCCTGACCCTTCCTTCTTAGGGTGCGCCGTGATCCCGACCCTTCCTTTGTAGGGTGCTCCATTTCCCTTATCTCACACCCCCGTGTGCTGTACGCTCTACTTTGCTGCCACTCCTGCCATGATCCGGCCTTCAGGCCTCTTCCCACCCCCTGTCAATATGAACTTACTGAACTTGCGAGGACAAGGAAAAGCTGGAACTCATAGCAGTGTTTGGTGTCTGACAAATTATTTTTTGAGAAAACATATGCTCTGAAGAAAGAAATCCTAGCTCCTGTGGACAAGTCTGGATGAGCACTGCAAATGTGCAGTGACTTCTGTAGTCATCCAGCAGACTTCCTGCCACTGAGCCCAGACCAGAAGCCTGCAGGACCTCTATTCCCATGTGGGCAAGTCTGGGTAAGCAATTGTAGGTCATGCAGTGACTTCTGGAGAGAAGGACCCCGGCCAGCAGGTTTCCTGCCATTGGGACCAGATCAGAAGCCCGCAGGACCTCCATTCCCTTTGGGACAAGACCAGAGGCCTTGGAATCTCCATTTCCTTGTGAGCCAAACTTCACATGACTGTTGTGTGGGGAAGAGCCTCCAGAGACACCACCTGTTTGTCTGCAGACACAGAATAAGTGCAGCAGCATTACTGGAACCTAGACAGAGGCCTTCAGTGAGTTCCTCTGAGCAGACTACCACACTGAATAAAACATGCACTGCAAGAGTAAAGGCATCCTGTTGACTACAGCCATTGATCCAAGGAGGACAACACAGGCAATAGCCATCGGGTCCATATATTAGGAAGAAAGAGACTTGCAACAAACATTGCCCAGACATCAGCAAGGAATCAAATGAATAACATCAGCCATGACAAAGGAATAGAAATGAGAAAAAATTCAAAACCTCAGATACAAATATCATCACCACAGGGGAATTAGGGAAAAGGGAAAGGGAGCAAACTGAAGCTCAATCACCAGGACTTTCCGAGATAGTAACAAAAGCAGAGCTGGTAAAATGGAAATTAGAACTGATCTCTGAGATGAAAACAGAGATACTGTCTGTAATGAAAGATATGATTAATAATGCTAAAGAAGAGTTCAGGGGCATGATAGAATCAGATAACAAAAGCAATGGAACCTTTTAAACTGCTTCAAACAGTTCTAGGTGATTAAAAAGGAGAACAAAAGTTTGCAAAGTAGGATGAATGAAGTTGAGGACTGAATTTTAGACCTAGAAGATAGGATTGCAGTCAGTGATCAGGAAAGACATAATTTATGGAAAATGGCAAGGGACCATGAGAAATCAATCCAGTAGTTCCTAGATGATACAAACAGAAATAACATAAGACTGACTAGAATCACTGAGGGAGCAGGAGACAGTGCAAAAGACATAGAAAAAACTGTTCACAGATATAATTGCAGAAAACTTCACAGGAAAAGAAAACAATTGGACATACAGCCATGATATATTATATCGTGATATATATAGCCATGATATATTAAAAAAACTACACCTAGGTGTATAATTATCAAGGCTCCAGATATCCAACAAAAGACCAAAATACTAAAAGCAGTTAGAGAAAGAAAAAAATCCACATACAAAGCGAAGCCCATCAGGATCACAGCAGACTTTTTAATTCAGGGATAGTCTGGAGTGAAGTGTTTCAAGTCTTGGAGGAAAAACAGTCTCCAACCTAGATTGAGGCACCCTAAAAAACTATCTTTCAAAATTGACAGGAAAATAAGATACTTCCATGAAAAAGAACACCTGAAAAACTTCACAAATACAAAACCTGCACTCCAAAAAATTCTAAAGAATATCTTGTTTAAAAAAAGCAATGAAAGTCACACATCCATGAGACCCAGTAGAGTGAATCCAATTGACAAGGCAAGATACTGAATGGAAAAGGGAAAAGAAAAGAATAAAAGAGCCAAGAATAGAGCGAAGGATTTAGCTCAGTGGTTCTAGCATCTGCCTACAAGTACAAGGTCCTGAGTTCGGTCCTGGTAACTATATACCACAATGCCAGATGTGGTGGCTCACGCCTGTAATCCTACCACATGGGAGGCAGAGGCAGGAGGACTGTTTTGAGTTTGAGGCTATCCTAGACTACATAGTGAGTTCAGGGCCCACCTAAAATAACAAAGGGAGACCCTGTCTCAAAAAAAAAAAAAAAAAAAAAAAAAAAAAAAAAAAAAAAAAAAAAAAAAAAAAAGAAAGAACCAAGAATAGGAAAACATCATGAAAGGTATAAATCAAGCCATATCAGCCATAACCATTCATATGAATGGCCTCTATGCACCAATTAAAAGACATAGACTGGCAGAATGGATTAAGAAACAAGATCCTACAACATGCTGCATAAAGAAACACACCTAATTCAGAAAGAAAGCATAGACTGAAAGTAAAAGGATGGAAAACAATTCTCCATATTACAGGAAACCACAAAAAATATCCTATTTGCAGAAAAAAAAGATTTCAAACCAAAGCTGATTAAGAGAGACAAATGAGGACACTACATAATATAGGGAACAGTCCAAGAGAAAGAGATGACACTTAAATATTTATGCATCAAATTCCAGTGCACCCAACTATATAAAACAAACATTAATGGATATGAAAAGCCAGATAAGCACTAATAGAATAGTAATAGGGGATTTTAATACCTCACTGTCATAACTAGACACATTGACTGGACAAAAAATAATAATAATAATCAATGAAATACTTGAACTAAACCGAACTTTGGAACAAATGCACTTAATAGATGCCTACAGAGTATTCCAAAGTCAGAATATACATTCTTCTCAGCAGCTCATGGGTTATTCTCCAAAATAGACCACATGCTGATTCATGAGCATGTTTAAGTAAATGCAAAGGAATTGAAGCTATCTCCCATATACTGTCAGACTATAGTGCCTTGAAATTGGAGATGAACAACAAAGAAATTCCAAGATCCTCACAAACACTTGGAAATTGATCACCTCTTTGCTGAACAACTAATGGATCACAGAAGAAATTTTAAAAGGTGGGGCCGGCAATTTAGCTCAGTGGTTCTGGTGCCTATCTTGCAAGCGCAAGGCCCCAGGTTCATCCCAGTAACCACATACAACAATACTGGGCGTGGAGACTCACCAGCTATCAGTACCACAAACCACAGTGCCAGGTGTTGTGGCTCACGCCTATAATCCCAGCACTTGTGAGGCAGAGGCAGGAGGACTGCTGTGAGTTTGAGGTTGAGCTCAGGGCCAGCCTGAACTACAAAAGTGAGGCCCTGTCAAAAAAAAAACAAACAAACAAAAAACAAAACAAACAAACAAAAAAACAAAAGAAAAGAAAAAACAACAACAAAAAAAAACTAAAGAAGAAATTAAACAGTTTTTAAAATTAAATGATAATCCCACTACAACATACAGGAACTTATGGGACACAATGAAAACAGTTCCATGAGGGAAATTCATAGCAGTAAATGCCTATATCGGGAAAACAGAGCAAGCTCAAATAAACAATCTAATGCTGAAACTCAAGCTACTAGAAAAAGAGGAGCAAGACAAGCCCAAAGCTTGCACAAGGGAGGAAATTATAAAGATCAGAGCAGAAATTAATGCATTGGAGACTAAAAGAATGTTACAAAAGGGCCGGGGATTTGGCTCAGTGGTGCCGGCACCTGTCTTGCAAGCACAAGGATCTGGGTTTGATCACCGGTAACCACATACCATACTGGGCGTGGAGACTCATGCCCAGCAGCAACCAGTACCACATACCACAGTGCCGGGTGCTGTGGTTCACACCTGGAATCCCAGCACTCGGGAGGGAGAGGCAGGAGGATTGCTGTGATGTGAGTTTGAGGCTGAGCTCAGGGCCAGCCTGAACCACAAAGCGAGACCCTGTCTCAAAAAAAAAAAAAAGAAAAAAAGAAGGCTGGGGATTTAGCTCAGTGGTTCCAGCGTCTGCCTTCCAAGCACAAGGTCCTGAGTTTGATCCTCAGTAACCACATACCACAATGCTGGGTGTGATGACTCACACCCATCAGCAGTCAGCACCACATACCACATTTTTGCCTGGGCGTGGTGCCTCATGCCTGTAACACCAGCGATTGGGAGGTGGAGACAGGAGCATTGCTGTGAGTTTGAGTCTTCTCTGGACTACATAGTGAGCTCAGGACTAGCCTGAACTACAAAAAAGCAAGACCTTGTCTTGCCAAAAAACTCCAGAGAAGTCCTAGATGGGCTTCTTGCTTCTTATGAAATGAGTATTCTGATCTGTGTACATCCTGCTGCTGTTCATCACATTTCATGATAGTCCCTGTCTACATTCCTTGCAAACCATTGCTTAATATGGGCCTGCAGAAAGGACCTGGCGAGATGCAACATGGATAAAAGGGAGCAGTGCTCATACTTTCAAGCCTACCTGCAACATGCCTACATTAGTGTTGCCACCATGTCGGTCTAGTGTGAGTTGGGAAGGACAGAGGAAAAGTTGGCATGTGTCCTCGTGAAAGACTTGAGCACAGAGCTAGGACTCTGTGTCTACCATGCATTAGGGACTACACTAAGCCCCACTTAATCTCACTGTCACATAAGTTAGGATGAAGAGGGTAAGGTTTAGAAATCTTAAGATAACTCCAGTTATAGTTTATACCTGATGACCCCCGAAGCCAATGCACTCATAGGTGAGGTGTTTGAAGGGTAACTGAGTCAGGGGGCACCGTGGACAGATATGGTATAGGAGGTGGGGCCTGACTAAAGGCCTAGCACTGCTGTGTGAGCTGGCACGTTCTGCCTCCCTCATCAGCTGCCCCCACTTTCTGCTTTGTGGCTGCCGCAGTCTGAGCAGCTCCCTGTGACCTGTCCCCTCCACCATGCCTGGCCGCCTTGTGGCCAGCTGACTATGGGCAGAAAACATACACCCAAGTAAAGCTGTCCTCCTTTGCGTTGTGGGTGTCAGGAGTTTGTCCCAGGGATGAGGAAAATGATGAACACAACTCTTCGGAATGACAGAAACAGATTTTGAGCTCAGGTTCATCTTGTTCTCAGGCCTATAGGTGGCATCATAATGACTACATTGGTTGGGACATTTTTTGAAATAGATTTCTGTTCAGCTTTATTCTGTTCTGCTTTATTCTGTTCTGCTTTATTTTGTTTTTAATCTCACAAACTCCCTTTCATCTGAGTGTTTTATAGACAGAGAAACAGAAGCTGAGAGGATCACCCCAAGTGAGTATTGGTTAACCACACAGGCAGGATTTGGACACAGTTCTCCTGTCTCCACATGCACCGCTTCCATCACACCAGGAAATCTTATGTGCACCATCTCATCAAATTCTACAGCCACCCTCGGTGGGAAGTAATGTTTGTCCTGTTTTTCACATGAAGTAATCGAAGATCAGATAGTGTTTTGGGGAGGGGTGGTTGGTACCGGGGATGAAAATACGGACCTCAAGGGAAGGTGGCAGGCAACAGAACTACTGAGCTAAATCCCAGCTCAAGATCAGAGAGTGTAGATCAAACTAAGCAAACCACTTACCTCTCACCACATGTGAATTATGTGAGATAAAGAATGAATGCTTAGTAAGTTCCCTGATGATGAATTTTCAAGCTCTCTCAGTGCAGAGAGAAAACAGTACAATTCACATGAAACAAATGAACTATGTTCCACCTACCTACACACACACACATACAAGTATTAATAAAGAATTAGGTGATGTTTCACTCGTTGTTTTGGAAAGTTGCCTTATACACGTAAATATTTAAAATAAATAAAACAATGGGTCTGTATTCTTAGAAGTGCATGGAAAATTTCTGGAAATTATGCATAAGAAATCCACAGCCCCTTCCTGTGGGCGGGCTATGAAATGGTTCGCCACTCTCTCGACTCAGGAAACCCCGTAGAATCAGGCAAATCAGGGGGCTCCTAGCCACACTGAGAGGATCCTGATTGGAGAGGAGCAAGGGGTTCCTAACCCAGAGGAGGAAGCTGCACACAAGAGAAAGATGCCCCAGAAACAAAAACTTATGGCGCCGGAGCAAATTAGGCATAAAATAAATGCAAATACAAGTAAAACAAAACAAAACGTATTCTACTTCAGAGCTAGAGATTTGTCAAGGAACCAACAGAACTTTTGCCACTCTTTTGCCTTCCACTTATACTTTTCATTATTCTCCAACTAATGCACACTTTTCTTTTGAAAACATAGATGGATCTATTTTCTTTCCGAGAAGCTCCTAATCTGGGGATGTACATTCATTTAGGTGTGTTTCCGGGTACCGGGTAGTCAACAAGCTGATGTTTTAGTGAGGCCTGCAGGGTGGGAAGGGACATCGTAGTACAAAGGGAGCGATGTGGGCACAACAGGGGCGGGAGAGTGGCTTTCAGAGGACTGAGGGTCAGGTCAACAGGCAGAGGTGTGAGCGGTGGGCTGCCGGGTCCCTGATCCCCGGAGCTGGGGAGTCCGAACGTGAGGCTGGGGCTCAGCAGTGCTGCTTCTCACAGATTGGGGTTGACTTCAGGGTCAGATTCACCTAGCAAAGAGTGCAGCTGGTTTCGGCCTGAGTCATTTAACATTTACCGAACTTTTAAAATTCTGCTAACAGATACACTGTAAAATCTACGTGTTGTGTGTTTTGGTGTTCAGGAAGACACAAGGGAGCCCGGGATTTAGCTCAGTGGTTCCAGAGTCTTGCAAGTGCAAGATCCCAGGTTTGATCCCTGGTAACCACATACAACAGCGCCAGGTGTGGAGACTCACACCCACCACCAATCAGAGCCACACCCCACAGTGCAGGCATGGTGGCTCACACCTGTAATCCCAGCACTTGGGAGGCAGAGGCAGGAGGATTGCTGAGAGTTCAAGGCTGAGTGTAGGGCCAATCTGAACTAAGAAGCGAGACCCTGTCTCCAAAAAAGGGCAAAAATTTATGCATAAAAATATATTGTTGCTTTCGCTTTTCCCAACACCCATCAAGCGTTCCCTTGGTTGCTGCCACACACTAAGACTTTTCTCCTCTCTTGCTCCACTAGCAAGTTCTGAGACTCAGCCAAAGCCCTGGGCACCAGTGGTGTCTGTGGGTCCGAACAAGAGCTCGGCATGTGTCCCGAGGAGCTTATAAAACCCTCTTCCGGACTCCAAGCTTCCATCTGGGCGGTTTCCGGAATGCATTGAAAGCGCTGCAAGGGGCACGGAGGAGGCATCTGCAGGGGCGGGCGGTTTCTGCCCGGCCCAGTTCTGCACAGTAGGAGCCTGATTCTGCATCCCCAGCACATACCTCCTGCACACTCTGCCAGATTTGGTCCTGAGCTTCACTTCCACACAGCTAGGCATATTGCTATCAAAATTAAAGTCAGAAGACCGATGGGAGAAAATATTTGCAGCACACACAACAAAACTCATCAAAAAGGAAATGTAAAAAATTCAAACAAGTGTATGTTT
>PVIR01046562.1:0-10199 GCA_004026965.1 Petromus typicus
AGTACCACATACCACAGTGCCGGGCGTGGTGGCTCACGCCTGTAATCCCAGCACTCGGGAGGCAGAGGCAGGAGGATTGTGATGTGAGTTTGAGGCTGAGCTCAGGGCCAGCCTGAACCACAAAGTGAGACCCTGTCTAAAAAAAAAAAAAAAAAAAAAAAAAAATGTGCTTTTTATAGGTGAATTTTTATCTTGTGACTGGAAGGTGAAGAATGTCAAATTTGAAGACGAAGAACAAGCAAAATCAATCTATGGGAACTCCAGGTTCACAGGTACATATTAACAATAAAACTAGAAAGCACAGATAAAAGTACAATCATTGACTTTAATTTACAGTGATATCTCATGATAAAGACTGGATTTTGCTAAGATACATTGATATCCTTTCATTGTTTTTTCTCTGAGGGCTGATGGATCCAAATATATACAAGAAAGATATTTTTGGTGGTGGCATGCTTTCGATGGTGATATACACTACTGATGAATGTTCTTCTACATTAAAACTTATAGCATTAGTAGACTTTTTTTTTTTTTTTTAGATAAGGTCTCCCTATATAGTTTGTGCTGGTCTTAAATTCATTTAGCTCAGGCTACCCTTGAATTCATAGTGACCCCCTGGTTCAGCCTCTGAGTACTGAGATTACAGGTAGGTGTGAGCCACCATGCCTGATTAGTATATATTTTTAAAAACCATTATATGAACCTCCGATTGCTTTGAAGGTCTGACCCAAGCATACAAAGCATATAAGATATTAGATTTTATAATTCTATTTATAGAATAGAAAGAGCTATTTCTCTTTCTAGGTTCATATCCAAATATGTGAGACAGTTAAGAACCTGTACTGTTTTTGGAGTCTTGTAAAACAAGGTCTATCTCACATAGAAAAGAGCAGAATTTAGCTTTCAGTTAAGCTATGTATTTAAATACAGTTGTTCCAGATACTACTAATATTTTACTAAAATGATATTTTATCATTTTCCCTTTCATATCCACCAATAGTAGAACTAGTTAGATCAAGTTTATTTTCTTCTTATTTGAATTTTTTTCATTTCAGACTGGGTCAAATAACAAATTTTTAGCATTCATGAAGACCTGAGTTTTATCCCTAGCAGTATAAAACAAAGTTCATATATTTAAAATAATCTGATATCAGTGTTTAGTGTTGGTCAAGCTCTGTGGTCAAACTTTGCTCTATTTTTCCTTTATGACCTCTGTAACATAGAGGGAATCCAGGGCTTCACATGTGCTACAGCTTTACCACTGAACTACATCCCTGGACTTTTATTTCTTTTTATTGTCAAACAGGATCTCACTAAGTTGCTGAGGCTACCTTCAAGCGTACAGTGCTCCTACCTCAGTCTCCTAAGTAGCTTGCCTTGCTATTTTTTAAAATATTGCATAGGTAATCATTTTTAAGTTATGTCATATCTCACATAGAGAGTGTAGGGGCATGAATGGGTGAATCAATTAGTAAATAAAATATAAGTAGTTGGATTGACATTTTAGGAAATAGGCTTCATGTTGTAACATTAAGTTTCAAGACAAATTCAGTAACCCACACTCTGATGAGGAATGTTGGCTAATTTTTACAATTGAGAAATCCAGAGTGTAGCTGGCTTCAGGCACAGGAGGATTGTCTTAGTTGTCTTTTCTTTCTACTGAGCCAAATACCCAATACCCAAAATTAAAGGAAGAAAGGTTTATTTCAGTTAAGTTTGTAGAGGTTTCAGACCATAATTCACTGGCTTCAAGGCAGTGCAACATGACAAAAGGGCATTACAAGGAAAAACAGTCCATGGCAAGGCAAGCAGAAGGCAGCAAACAGCAGCAGCAAGCCTGCCATCCCTCTCTCCCTTTATAGTCCATTTAGGCTATAGGCCTATGGATTGTTGTTCCCCACACTCATGGCAGAACTTCCACTCTCCACACTCAGAACTATGCTAATTGCAATCAGTGGACTAATTTGGCACGATATACCCTTAATCCTATTATCATATGCCTCATATGATAATGACCCAGGCAATTCTGAAAAGCCTGACCTATGAGTGCATGAAGCTTAAAGGATATCTAGATACAAGCCGTAACAAGGATTCAACAGTAGCAGTGCACATTCTTCCTCTCAGCTCTGGTTTTTTCTGTCATTTTCAATTTCAGGCAGTTTCTCTGTTTTGTGGCCAAAAATGACCACAAGAGCATCTTTAAACTTACATCTTTCTAGTTTAGTAATCAGAGTACGAAAAGAATAATTCTCCCCTAAGAGTTCACCTAAAAGTTCTGCATCATCAGTTATAATGAATTATTGGCTAAACTTGTATCACACATCTGTGGAGCAAGGATGAGGTAGCCTGGTACCACCTAACTCTTCTGAACTACAAATAAAGGAAAGATATTTTCCCAAAGGAATATAGATGCTGTCATCATGACAGAAGCATACATTCCTGATAGGCAAAATAGTAGATGATGGGGCAGGTGGTCTAGCTCAGTGGTAAAGTACATGCTTAGCATGTGCAAGGCCCAGAATCCAATCCCTAGCACCAAATAAAACAATAGCAGAGATCTATTGCAATAGGTACTCATTTGTTTTCTCTTAAGATGAGAATTGTTCCCTTTACTGCATGGTATCTGTTTCCTGCTTCACAGAATTGCACTCGATTATCAGAAATATTCAGTCTTACAAGGAAGTAAGACGTAGGAGTGCCTTCAACAGAAATTCCCTCGATCTTATCCAGTTTGTGCAACTCCTAGAGACATTTGTTGGCGAAGATGCCCCTTTGAGTGCCAGTGAGACCCTCACTTCTTTTTTTAGAAGAGGCTATGTTGAAACAAAAGAAGAGAAAATAAATGCCTTAGAACAGGTGGGTAATATTTATCAGTGAAGCAGGTGAGGTCACTAGTGTAAGTAATTCTCTCAACCTTAGTTGCTCTTAATATGGCTCCTCTTTTTAAAATGTACAACCAAACTTATCACTTTGTTTCAATAAGTACAGCCATTAAATATTTTGTTTTACTAGCAAATGTTCAAAGGTCACACTCAAGAGAATTTGTTTCCTTAATGATGATGTGATTGTTCCTGGCAGGAGGTGGTTTATCACACAGCTTCATTTCCCCTCCAAAGTTTAAGTATGTATATGTATGTGAAAGGATGTATGTGTCTTCTGGGTGAAAGCATTTACAAATGTAAATACACAGGGATAGTATTATGGCTTCATTATGTATTTTTATTTATAGGCACCAAGGCAGTATGTATTTCTTAAGAGTTTAATACTTTCTTAGGTGATAGATAAATGCATACACATTAACATATATAAACAACTATTTCTCTCACATACGAAATAAAGCTTATTCAGTAATCACATTAGTCTTATGAGTCTTCTCAGCCTAATTCTAGGGTTAATATCCTTTTGCCTCCTCAACTGCAATCTAGCCACTTAGTCAAAATATACATGTTTATTTTCTTTTTGCAACTAAATCTATCTAAATATTAATCCAACTTCAATCTAATTAATAGAATTTACCTATTGAAAAATGTAAAAGGTAAATAAAATCTGTCAAGTTCAGTCAGTGCTAAATAGAAAAAGAAATTTTTTTAGTATGACCACTTTTCATTATTTGAACAGTCATTCATTCCTTTCCACTATAAAACATATTCCCTGAAACACCAGGGAGAACAGCGCATGTGTTTATCACATTTTTTATTAATGAGGGAGGGATTGAAAAATAATTTTTTAAATTTATTTATTTATTTTTATTTGTTTGAGGCAGGGACTCACTTGGGAGTTCAGGCTGACCCTGAGTTCACTATGTAGCCCAGGCAAGCCTCGAACTCACAGCAATCCTCCTGTCTCTGGAATGCTGGGATTATAGGCGTAAGCCACCACGCCTATATGTGATGTTGATTGCTGGTGGGCGTGAGTCATCACACCCAGCAATATGGTCTATGGTTACTGGAGATCAAACTCAGGACTTTGCACTTGCAAGGCAAGCACAAGAACCACTGAGTTAAATCCCTGACCCTGAAAAAGAATTCTTAAGAAGCTTAGCACCCTTCCCAGTCTAGTGTGTTTTCAGTCCATTGCAAACAAGGTTTAGTTTTGGTTTGGTTTGGTTTGGTTTTTGATTTTGGTCCTCCAGGTAAAATAAAGAAATGACATATATAAGGGGTTAAATTTTTCACTGAATTTTCCATTACTATCATGGTTAACCCAGAAATAAGGTAGTTTTTATAAAATATACCAGGCTTTAAAAAATATAAGATTTTGGGCCGGTGATTTAGCTCAGTGGTTCCAGCACCTGTCTTGCAAGCGTGAGGGCCCGGGTTCGATCCCCAGCAACCACATAGTGGATGCAGAGATTCACGCCCCGCAGCAGCCAGCACCATATACCACAGTGCAGGGCATGGTGGCTCAAGCCTGTAATCCCAGCACTCGGGAGGCAGAGGCAGAAGGATTGCTGTGATGTGAGTTTGAGGCTGAGCTCAGGGCCAGCCTGAACTACAAAGTGAAACCCTGTCTCAAAAAAACCTAAAAAAAAAATATATATATATATATATATTTATAATATATATTTTATATTTTATATAATATATATTTTATATAATATATTTATATTCATATTATTTTATATATTTATATATAATATATATTTATATTATTTTTATATAACATATATTTTATATTTTATATTTTATATAATATATATTTATTTAATATATATATATATATATATGAGATACCAGCTAGCATAATGAACATCATGACTTTTGTTCCTTGTTACCCCATTTCTTTACTAGGCTAGACAAAATGCTTTCCGAATCCAACAAGGACTTCTCTTAACAGCCCTCTTTCAGAAGTGGGACAGTGATGGCTCAGGATTCCTGGATTTGGAGGAAATTGATAAACTGTTATACACATACAAGGATGGGATGGAAAATGAATCTATGAAGAAAGGTAAAATATGAGAATGTTACTATTTAAGCTCTGATAACAACTTGGCTTCAAGTTTCCCACACTATGACACATATGTAGTTTAAAAATTAACATCTATTATACTAAAATTATCACATATCACTTTACACTAGTGGTATCACTTCATGCTAATAGTAAGGCCATAGTTTTTAAAATGGAAAATAGTCAGGCATGGTGACACATGCCTATAACCCCAACATTTGGGAGGTTGAGGCAGGAGGATTGCTGCAAGTTTGAAGCCAGTCTGGGCTACATAGTGAGTACAAGACCAGTCTCAACTACAGAGTGATACCCTGTCTCAAAAAAACCAAAATAAAATAAAGTGGAAAATAACCACTATTGCCAAGGAAGTGAAGAAATCAGAACCTTGTATATCTGTCAGTGTTTCAAGAGTGGAATATGTCCAACACCTTAACTCTACAGAGTAAGATTCTTTTTGTGTATTTGGTTACCTTCATTCTTGAGACTAACAGCATCCAAATCATGTCACATTTCTGCCTAGTTTTTCCTTCTTATTCTTTCTGCTTTCCTAAGATCTGAGGTATAATTCAAATCTGACAGGTTGGCAAATTTCTCTTCAGTTTACTACCTTCTTATTGTTTGCTCCTCCTATACTTCTCTTCAAGACTTCCAAACCAAAAGCTACTGTACTTCTCATTCCAGGAAAATAAATTTCTTTCTTCATTAAGTCCCAGGAGATATGATTTTGATCTTTCCTGGGTTTAAAGGTTTGCCTGGTGATTTCTGTATACCAGATCTCCAATGTTTGAAATATATAGTGTATGGCTGAAAAATTGTCAAGATTGATCAAGTCCTTCGGTTCTTTCAAAACATCATCATATTGGGTGGTCTTCAAATGTAATTAAGTTTATCAATTTTCGTGTTCTCATCAATAACTGTATCTTCCTTAGGCAATATCATACAACATTTCTTGTCTGAGACTGAATCCAAAGAGAATTTACTTAGTGAAAATTCAAAAGGTTTAATGATATGGTTTCCACTTAGATATGAGTAAATTTCGTAACATAGAACTGTGTTCTACGGAGATGCCTAGCTTCCGATACTGAATCTTCACTAAGGGTCGAGTGAGCTTTGGCCAGTTACTTACCTTTTATAGATTCAAGTATCCTTATTTGTAAAATGAAGTATCTAGACACAATAAATTCTAAAATTTAAGGAACCCAAGGATGGTGTTGGGAAGTTTCATGTATTGGATTATATGGAATCCAACTGTATAGAATTATGCAAAATATCATTAAAAAAAAAACTACAGGAAGAAGTCTGTAGTTCCTGATGCCAACTCCAGATCCCATACACATGGCCAAGAGCTTAGCATGGCCCTTGACCTTAGACTGCATCACCTTTGGTTTTTTACTGGCTGCAGCTTACATGGGAAGAACCTTAGGAGACCCTCAAACCCTGCAGTGGTTAGCATTTAAATACTCTTTGCCTCAGTAAGAACCTCGAAGGATGGAGTAGTAAGTGCCAGAGACTCAGCTTCTCCAGGACAACATGTTTAGAGCCTACAAAACGGTAGGTTGGAGCCAAACCAAAGAGAGTGAAGATCATCCATGAACCATGAGGGAACTGACAGAGAAAGAAAAAGGATTAAATGACACAAAAGAAACAGATCACACTATGAAGGAGAAACAAGTAGCTCTGTTTTTCCACAGTGGTTAGCTAGCCGCCAGCTGGGAGGCAAGTGAAACTAACAACTTTTTTGCACACAGAGAACCAGAGAACTCTATTGAGACTGAAAGAATCACTGGTAGTTTGAACCAGCAAGAAAAACATGAGATACTTTCCAAAGCAGCTTTCCACAGTCAACAGATGGACCTCAGAACAGTGCCCATAGCCACCACTGTGGAAAAAAAACTAGTGGGGATGCCATTGCAGGGAAGGGCTGAGTGTTTGAATCTGAGTCCCAGAGCAGGCCCTTGACTGCTTCATGTTGCTAAGTTAGGGTGGATGAGGGAAAGATGGGATGGGGGATAGCTGGCTGGGGGGAGAGCAGACCGGGGGTGTTCTGCTGAGGGGCAGGTGCTGGTGAACACAGACCAGGCTCCTGTGGTCAGATGCCAGGTTCAGCCTGGGTCATGTAGGATTGGAAGCTCATGTTGGCACCATGCTTACACTATAAGCAGATCTCTACCTTGTACTGTTCTGGGGGTAGACTGCTACCTTAGACTTACATTGTGAACAGACATATTCTAGCTTGAGCTTCTCTCCTTAACCCTAAACTGTGAAAAAGAGCCACATGCCCTATGCAACAGAAAACTTTCTTTTATTATTCTTTATTTGATTGTATTATTTTTTGCTTTTTAATTATTTTCCTTTTTTGTTCTTTGCTAGTTTCCTTCTTCTGTTCATTTTCCCCAGACTTGTATTCCATTATTTTACTCTTTTCTTCTATGCATATATCTGTTTGTGCACCTATGCTTTTCTTCCTCTTGCTCTTTTTTTTTTTTAATCTAATGCAGTTTAGAGAGGATAAGGGAATTGTCCCTTGCTCCTTGCCTCCCAAGTGCTGGGATTACAGGCATGAGCCACCATGTGCGGCCTTGTGGTATGTAGTTATTGGGGATCGTACTGGGACCTTATACCTACAAGACAGGCACTGGAACCACTGAGCTAAATCCTCAGCCCTATCCTTATGACTTTTATACACATCTCTTCACCTGATGTCGTTCTACTGGATTCTTAATTTTTCTTTTTTATCCCTCTCTCTTTTTTCTTTTTTGTCTCACCCTCACTTTTTCTCTAATATTTATATCATCATAGACTCCTTTCCCATCTCCATTCCTCACTATGAATTTTATGCCCAGTTATTCCTGTTATCCCTTTTAAAAATACAATGTATCCTTATCATCATTAGGTTCCTTTGCCCTCCTTCTATTTCCTCCTTCACATACCTCAGAGCAGGAGACTTTTTAAAACGTTTTTTTTTTCCCTTTTTTCTCTTTTCTTCACCCCTCTAGCATTACATGGTTCTAAACAATTTGGGCTTTAGATAAGTGATTCTATAAAACTACTGTTGTATGCTGTTTTTCACCACTAGACAAGATAGCCATCACATTTAGTGCAGTTAACTGTGGTTTAAGACTAGTGTTGTAGGGCTGGGGATTTAGCTCAGTGGTTCCAGCACCCACCTGGCAAGAACAAGGTCCCAAATTCAATCCCTGGTAATCACATAGAGCAATGCTGGCCGACGTAACTCACACGCACCAGCAATCAGTATCACATACCACAGTGCCAGGCAGGGTGGCTCACACCTGTAATCCCAGCACTCAGAAGGCAGAGGCATGAGGATGGCTGTGAGTTCCAGACTCACCTGGGCTACATAGTGAGCTCAGGGCCAGCCTGAACTATAAAAAGAGATTTTGTCTTTAAAAAAAAAAAAAGACTAGCATTGTTATGATGCTTATACTATAACAATGGAGTTCTTCTCTATGCTAAAGGAAGACCCACAACAAGTTCTCAAGATAAGGTAATTTCTCAACTAGCCCTGATAGATACCACTGTAATATATTAGTCTGTTCCTACTGTAGCTGATTTGATTGCATAGGAATAGTTCTGACTTAGTGGACAACTTCATGCCAGTGAATCCATCTCTCAAATACACCATCAACCTCAGGGAGAGGGATAACAAGAATTCCTAACCCAAGAACTCAAGTTGGATCAAACTCTGCAAGAATGCCTGCAACCTACCAGAAAAGCCTTGAGTCTGAGTTAGCTTCAGTGTTGTGATGGAAGTATGAGCACTCAGGCTTTCTGGCAAAGAAAATATCTGGAAATCACATATGCAGTGTCTCACTGGAAGATTTAATCTGTGTTCCCATTTGACATTTTATAGGTTTACCTTTTTGCATGTTTATTGAGTTATTTGGTAATGTAGGGTAATGTTATGTTCTTTTACAGTTTCCTATATTTATTAAGTTGTTACTTTTGTTCTTTATTAGATTGTTTTATATTTGGTCTCTCATTGGCTCTGATTTAATAGGTGTCTACTACATTCTTTCACTTGTCTCAGCTCTCTGTCTATTTCCTTCACCTCAAACCCTGAGACAATACTATTAATATATTTCCCTATTCTTTTTCCAAACACATAAACTCCTGCTCCAAAGTTTTTTAATTTCCCATATAGCTCCTTCAAGTCACTCCTATCTACTATTCATCTCACCCCCTCAAAAAGTGGAAAAACGAAACATATATATTTTTCAAATTGCATATACACACACACACACACACACACACACACAGATACAAATAGGAAAAAGGAGAAGCAAATAAATAAAAGATCTCCAACCCCTTCAACTCTCCCAAGGTAGAGCACAGGATCACAAAACAAAGAGCAAGTAGCAGAAATCTAGAAAAAGTTCAAAAAAGAAGAAAATATATTAGTTCAGAGAAAATGAGCCAAATGTTCACAGTAATTTCACTCGATATGCCCAGGGTGAATTTCAGGGAAATAGTTTTTAAAAATGAACAAGCTACAGGCTCACATTGATAATCCCAGAACTCAGGAGGCAGAGACAGGAGGATTGCCATGAGTTCAAGGCTGGCCTGAGATATATAGTGAGTTCAGGGTCAGACTGAATTACCAAGCAAGACCCTATCTCAAAAAACTAAAAAAGGGCTGGGGATTTAGTTCAGTGGTTCTGGCGCCTGCCTTGCAAGTGCCGAGGCCTGTGTTCAGTCTCCGGTAACCACATACAACAATGCTGGGCATGGTGACTCATGCCCACTAGCAATCAGTACCACATATCAAAATGCTGAGTGTTGTGGCTCATGCCTATGATCCCACCATTGAGGAGGCAGAGGCAGAAGGATTGCTGTGAATTTGAGGCTGAGCTCAGGGCCAGTCTGAATTACAAAACAAGACCCTGTTTCAAAAGAAAAAAAAAAAGGGTTAGCTAACTAAATTCAAAATATGAATGATAGATTCAACAAAGATATGTAATCCTGGGGACCGGGGAGTTAGCTCAGTGGTTCCGGCGCCTGTCTTGCAAGCGCAAGGACCAGGGTTCGATTCCCTGGTAACCACATAACAATACTGGGTGTGGAGACCCACACCCAGCAGCAACCAGTACCACATACCACAGTGCCGGGCGTGGTGGCTCACGCCTGTAATCTCAGCACTCGGGAGGCAGAGGCAGGAGGATTGTGATGTGAGTTTGAGGCTGAGCTCAGGGCCAGCCTGAACCACAAAGCAAGACCCTGTCTCAAAAAACCTA
>PVIR01046563.1:0-10206 GCA_004026965.1 Petromus typicus
TTTTTTTTTTTAGGTTTTTGGAGACAGGGTCTCGCTTTGTGGTTCAGGCTGGCCCTGAGCTCAGCCTCAAACTCACATCACAATCCTCCTGCCTCTGCCTCCCGAGTGCTGGGATTACAGGCGTGAGCCACCACGCCCGGCACTGTGGTATGTGGTACTGGTTGCTGCTGGTTGTGGGTCTCCACACCCAGTATTGTTATGTGGTTACCGGAGAATCGAACCCGGGTCCTTACGCTTGTGAGACAGGCGCCGGAACCACTGAGCTAACTCCCCGGCCCCCTGTAATAGTTATTTTTTAAAAAGCTTCTGTACATGTTATTGAGACCTACTGATAAAAGATGTTTATAAAAGAAAATGAAATTAAAATTTAAAGTTAAAATTTAAAAAGGTTTTCAAAGTATACGCTTTAAAAAATTGCTCATTCCAATGATACGTTCCTTAAATTGTTTTTATAAGAGCTTTGAATTATATACTTTAATAAAAGCTGGACACATTAACTTTCGATCATATCCAGTTACTTTACCTTCAAGTGATGTCACTTGGTATATTTTATATTACTCACTAGTTTGCTGTGAATAGTTTATGGCTATTCCATAATAAAACTCAAACTAAATGATATTTTCCTGCCACTGAGGTACAGCATATGTAGGTAAAGTACACTAATCTTAAGTACCTGGTGACCTTACATACTGTAGTCACCACTCAGGTGAAGATACTGAACATTTCTAGCATTGCAGAGGGTTTCCTCACTTTCCTATGCAGTTTTAATTTCTCAGAAAAAAAATGCTCTGACTTCAGAACAGCATTTTAAGAGTTTTGCATCCTCTGAAATGTAATGTAAAAGGAACTTTGACATGACCTGATTCTCAAGTCTTTTGTGTTTCATATTTTTTGCTTAAATAATGACCTGCAATTAGTTATCTATGCTGTTGAATGTTATCTTTTATCATTATTACTTTTTGAGGAGCAAGTGAATCAAAACCAGAGCCCTATGCATTTTAGTCAAGTTTAGTTTAACACTAAACTACATCTGCAGCCCTCAGTTTATCCCTTTTTAATGCTGTGTAAGTAGCTTGATATACAAATGCACTTCAATTTATTCATTCTTTCTCCTCTTAATGGGGAATTTGCTGGCTATCAGTTTGGAGGCTATTTCAAAGAATGCTACTATGAACATTGTGTGTGTGTGTGTGTGTGTGTGTGTGTGTGTGTGTGTGTATGTGGGTGGCTTAAGACATCAGAAATTTATTCTTAGTTCTGATGGTCAGACAGGTATCAGGAGCATGGAACAGCGAGTCTGTTCCTTACCTCTTCCAGCTACTGAAGACTATTTTAGTGTTCTGGACCTGAGGCTGCTCCTTCAGTCCCTACCCTGTATTCATATGGTTTTCTCCTAACGCACCTATCCTTCAGGGGAATCACAGTATTTTTTCTAGGAGCTCAAATATTGTGTCGCAGGGCTTTCTAATACTCCTACCAGCATGTCAATATCCCTTTCTGACAGAAGGACTCAGTGGGCCAGTGCTCCACATTTTGTGCTGTCAGTCTTTTATGCTGAACCCTTTTATTGGTCATTTATCTTCCTTGTCTTTCAAATGTAGGCCACATTTTTAAAACTGGATTTTCTTTTACTATTTCTAATGATTCTTTATGTATTTTGAACCAAGGGCTTTTATCAAATGTAAGTGTTGCAAATATTTTCTCCCAGTCTAGGGTTTGCCTTTTCATTTTCTTAATGAAGTCTTCAGGAAAGCATAGACTTTTTATTCTGATAAGGTCCAATTTATTTCATTTTTCTTTTATGTTTAGTTTGTTCAATGTTCTAAGAAATCCTGCCTATCTCAAGACCACAAAAATGTTCTCCTTCTAACTTATGCATGCAAGTACTGGTGAATAAACTCAGGGCAGCCTCAAGAATGCTAGGCAGGTGCTCTATCCCTGAGTTTTACTCCCAGCCTTTTCAAAGTAGTTAATCAATAAATATTCTAAATGTCCATTCTGTAAGGGCTTCAGAGTGTTGGATTCTCATTAGGATTTTCAGGGCAGGTGGTTGCCTTTCGGATGCCCAGCAAACTGGCCCCAGGTGTCACTGTGACAGATCCCTACTCCCAAACTGAAACATCAGCTTCTTTTCTTGGAGAGATCCCTATGTCTGCAGTCGTTACCAGTGTCAGGGGGCATGTGATGCACAAGACTTAGATTCACAGCTCACTTCAATTTCTTACTAACCGTGTGACCTTGCTGCCTCCTTCACATCTCCTGAGCTACAGACATTTCCTATTTTTCAAGGTTGTGGCATGTGGTGCCAGTAATGTTTGGTTCTCATAAACCATTAGTTGAAGTTTATTTTTACTTATTAGTACACAAATGACTACATTCATCATGGGAACTTAGCACATGTATACAACACAACTTTTCAAAAATTGTGAAATAGGTATATTTATATGTATGATCATGCTCAACATGGAGAATTTGTACCAGCATTATGACATGACTTGGCTCTCATTTTTTCCCATCCCCCTACTCATCCACACCCCCCACCCTTCACATCCCCTTCCTCTCACTTCTCTTGCCTCTGATGTTTTCTTCTAGAAGAATAATGAAATCTACTGATGAACGAAAGTTTTTAGTTCTTTTTTATTTGTTTGGTTTTTGAGACAGAGTTTCAATCTGTACTTCAGGCTGGCCCTGACTCACAGCAATCCTCCTGCCTCTGCTTCATAAGTGCTGGCATTACAAGCGTGAGCCACCACGCCTGGCCAGAAGTTCTTAGTTTTAATAAAGTCTAACTTACCATTTTTTTCCCTTTTATGGTTAGAGTTTTGATACTTTAAGAAATCTTTCCACATTTCAAGAACATGACGCCATTCCTTAAATTCTCTGCTAGAGGCTACTGTCTTATCTTTCGCATATAGGTCTAAAATCCATCTTGAACTGATTTTCATGTATGAGATGGAGCTCTGGGCTCTTTTCACCACAGAGATAACCAAATGTTTTTTTTTCTTTTGAGATAGGAGCTCGCTTTTTTATTTCAGGCTGGCCCTGAGCTCACTATGTAGCCCAGGCAAGCCTTGAACTCACAGAAATCCTACTGCCTCTGCCTCCCGGGTGCTGTGATAACAGGCGTGCGCCACCATGCTCAGCACTGTGGTATGTGGCACTGATTGCTGGTGGGTGTGAGTCACCGCATCCGGCATAGGGACTCACTTTGTAGTTCAGGCTGGCCCTGGACTCACTTTGTAGCCCAGGCTAGCCTTAAACTCAAGACAATCCTCCTGCCTCTGCCTCCCAAGTGCTGGGTGAGCCACCATGCCTGGAACTGTGGTGTGTGGTACTGATTGTTGATGGGTGGGAGTCACCATGCCCGGCACTGTGGTATATGGTTATTTGTGATAGAACTTGGGACCTTGCGCTTGCAAGGCAGGTGCCAGAACCATTGAGCTAAATTTCTGGCCCAATAACCAAATGTTTCTATTATTTATTGAATAGATTACCTTTCTCCACTGTTTTGTACAGATGTCTTGGTTACACATTAGGTTATCATATATGTAAATATTTTTCTGAACTCTGTCTCTGTTAGTCTATTAGTTCAATGTAATTATAACATTGTTCTAGTAACGTCAATTCAGAGCAAATCTTCAAATACTGCTTTTGTTCTGTATTTTCTCCCCTAATACTTCAATTGTATTTGCCAGTGTCCTTTCTAACTCTCACATATCACTTTGTTTCTATTTATTTCCCCTCTGTGTTTCAGTTTGGTGTAGGGAACGGGAAGGGGACGTTCCAGAACTTCTGTAACTCTAGTTCTGGGCAAATTAATTAATAAATAGACAGGAAATGAAACTTAGAGAAGAAGCTGAGCTTGGGCTTGTTCCGTGCTACTCTGGGTAGCACACCGGAGCTTGCCACATCTTTTATTCCATATTATCTTGAGTAACAAAGGACTCAAAAGAACCAGAGAGCAGGACAGACACTGGCAATAGTCCTCTAATAGTCTTTGTAGAACACCTGTGTAAAAGACAACCCCATAGGGCAATGGAGAGGCTGGCAACAGTCCTTGAGGAATTATGTGCATGAAGATCCTGGTGTAGTTCTGCCCTGGAGCATCACAGCATATGGGACTGCTGGAGTCCCTGCTGCTACCGTAGATGAAGACAAGAGTCAAGTCCCCAAGTCCAACTACAGGCAAGAAAGCTTGGCCCAGTCATAGTCCCAATTGTGCTATAATGGATTGCTCCCTACAGCTTGGATAGTTTCTATTGGCCTTTTTTTTTTTCTTTGTATCCACACTTGAATTCAGGCCCTTGCACTAGCCAGGCTAGTTCTGTGCTGCTGAGCTACATCCCTGGGCCTTCTGTCTCTTCTATATATTCACTAACAATTCCGTCTTCTCATTGGTTCATTACGTCTGTGTTCCATTTGCTGCTAAGCTCATCTTTTTCAGCTCGAGAATATCTGTATGAGTCTTACAGATTCCAATTGTCAAATTTTTCCACCTTTTTAGTCTTTTTTATAACATTTATGTAATACGTAAGTTAAAAATCCTTAGCACTAATTCCAACATTCGGACCACCTCTGGATTTGCTATTATCTTTTTCTTCTCATTCGTTTTCCTATTTCTTATTACATGTGAATATGTCAAGCATGTACACAAGAAAAGAATGACTTACAATGATTGCATTTTCCCTAACACAATTTAGTCTTTCCATTGTCTGATCTCTCCCTTCTAACCCAAAACTGAAAATGAACTGGAAACTAGTTGCAGTTTTCAGTTAAATTTACGTCTGATTTATTTCTGAATTCTTTGAGTATGTCCTTCTATATTTAGATAAACAATATGACAGCTGTGTCTTTTCAAGTCTTAACCTCCTACCCTACATAACTTGGAAATCTGAATTTTATCCTGAGTGAAAACTAACCCCATTTGATACAGTAGATAAATCTAAGCATTATAAGAAAATGAGCTTTCTCCCTTTTCCTTTCCATCTCAGTAGATTTTCAGGTGGCACTTATCTTTTTAGCTCTAAAAGTGCTGTGCCTTTGAGATTCAGAGCTTAAGTCTTTACTCTTCTGTTTCACAAAGTTAAAAACCTGGCAAATGTGTTCAAGAGACCTGCTGTGTGAATATAATGTTTCTTTCTCCAGCTAACGTTCTTCCTCTTTACATTTTTCTCTAGCCTCCTTCACTACACTGAGATTCAGCCAAGATCCCACAGCAAAAATCAGCCATGCAATTGCAGTGCTTCCAAATACCCAATTTTCACATCTGTCCTCATGTCTGTCAGGACCTCTAACAGTTTCTTTCTCCCAGTGGAGTCTGTCTGCTTGTGCCAATGATGAATCTCAGTCTGTTCTGACAATCAACATCCTCAAAGAAGAAAAGCACCAGTAATCTTAGCTCATTCAGAAAGGACCTTCCCCCTTTGGAAGTATGGTCAATAAAACTTGAGGCTGTCATAGTTTTCCAGTGTCTTTACAAGTATAGTTCTTGTGTTTATCCAGTGTTTCCAGTTGCTGAGAAGTGCCTCTCTGGGGCTACAGAGTACACATTAGATCCCCCAATGCCCCTCAGTTTCAGAGTTTTTTTCTTAAAGAAAATACAAAAGTAGAGTAATTCCAAGTAAAATTTTTGCAAAATATAATATGAAAAATTATATTTAAAAATATATATATAATTTTGGAGAAAATATTTATTTAATTATGTATTGTTTCTTAAAACATCTAAAGACTTTAGCAAGTGAATTATTTATTAAGACATGCTGTAGTGGGCCAGGGATTTAGCTCAGTGGTTCTGGTGCCTGCCTTGCAAGTGCAAGGACTTCAGTTTGATCCCTGGTAACCATACAACAATGCTGAGCATAGTGACTCATGCCTACTGACAATCAGAACCACATTCCACAGTACCAGGCATGGTGGCTCATGCCTGTAGTCCCAGCACTTGGGAGGCAGAGGCAGGAGGATTGCAGTGAATTTAAGGCTGGGCAGGGCCAGCCTAAAGTACAAAGAGAGACCCTGTCCCCCCCCCCCAAAAAAAGATATTCTGTGGTCATAACTATTTATCAATGAACAATTGGGTCATTTTATGGGAGCTGCTACTTGATCTATCTTTGTTTGTTCAGTGTATCATAAGCAGTGGCTCTTTTTATTAACAAATACAAGCATATTTGATAACTAAATCTTCAAAATAAATTATGAGGTCTTGAGTTCAATCTTCAGTACCAAAAAATAAAAAACCAAACCAAACAAAGTCAATTATGAAATGTGCCAATCTTAATGCTTCTTTTTTTTCCCGATTCTCTGAAAGATACTTTACAGGCATATGGCTTTATAATTTACACAGTAATTTATAAATACTTCACAACAAAGATGCAATGCTTCATAGATAATTTCTCTAGAGAAAATTCTTACTATACTGTGCCATCTCTCAGTTTAAATGCTTCACTTCTTGCTCTGACTATATTTATTTACCTTGCTGTTATGCTTAGTGTTTTGTTTTGGTTTTTTTTTTTAGTTTTTTGAGCATCTTGCTTTGTAGTTCAGACTGGTCCTGAACTCAGCCTTGAACTCAACAATCCTCCAGCCTTGGCCTCCTGAGTGCTGGGATTACAGGCATGAGCTACCACGCCCAGTGTTGTAGTACATGGTACGGACTGCTGGTGGGGTGAGTTTCCACGGCCAGCATTATTGTATGTGATTACCAGGAATGAACCTGAGCCCTTGCACTTGTACAAGGCAGGGCCAAACTACTGAGCTAAATCCCTGGCCCATCATTGTTTTTTAATGCTTAGCATTTTAAAGTCAATCAAGGTGATTTTTAGGCCTGAATTTTAAAATACAGTACACAGGGTGTTGTGTTATATTCCTGTACTCCCAGCTATGTGGGAAGCTGAGGGGAAGATGGCTGCACCCAGATCAAGGCCAGCTGGGGCTACACACAGTAAGATCTAGATTCAACCGAAGAAAAATGTCATGCATTATTTCTGTTTATCTGACTCTAGGTCATCTAAATCCCATGTATTCTTTTATTACTTCATTTTTAATACTGTAATTCATTTTATTATAACTGTTCTATGACAACTCCTTCTGTATCTTCACCAACCATTTCAATAATTATCAATTCACAGTCATTCTTATTTCATCTACATTCATATCAACTTCTTCCAATCCCACTTCCCCACCCTGGATTTATTTTGAAAACATTCTAGATATCAAATAATTTCTTTTGCAAATATTTTAAAACAGTATATATTTAAATAGGAATTCTTTTTAATTATAATCACATTGCCTTCATACTAATTTTTTCCTTAATATCCTTAAATACACAGTCAGTGCTCACATTTCTCCGACTTTTCCACACGTATTTCTCTGGATGCCGCACACATACAAAAATATTTTTTAGTTTGTATCAGTGCTATGTAATTAATTGTAAGGCACTATCCTCTTTTGCCACTAGGTAGCACTACTGCACACATTTTAGATTTTGGCAGTTTAATCTGGGTGGAGGAAACATCACAGCTTGCTTGCCTCCTTGTCTTGTAAAGAGGCCTAGTGGTCAGGAAACACAATTCCATATAATACAATCCAAAGTCTAATAAGTAATTCTGTGGGGAATAATCACTGTGTTGCATTACTTTAATCCAACGCAGGAAGTACCAATAGCTCCAAAAATTTATTTTCTTAAAAATATAATCAATATTCTAAAAAAAAAACAAGTCACAGTATCTGCTCTTTAATCATATTAAAGCAATATAGGAAGATATACGTAAACAGTTTCATTTTAATACTGTAATTGCCATGATGCCATTTGCTCAATCCTAATGAATTATACCGGTGTATTTGCAAAGTCTCTACTGAAGCAACATGATAACAAATCAATTCATAGTTTAATTAAGTTATATCTGAGGTGCAACAATTCTGATGTATATTATACCACATATATAAGTGGTTAACCTCATAGTATGCTTTACAAATTTAACAATAAGATGTCACTCTGAGAGGTGTTACCGTTGGTCATGGAGATGGACCTAAGGGTAGGTTAAAATGTCTCCTCAAAATGACCTTTTGCTGTTGTTGTTGTACTAGGGATTGAACTCAAGGCCAATAATGACTTCTAAATTTGCTCAAGTAAACAGAAACTTAAAAATGAAAGTTCAAAGTCCTGCTTTATAAAACAGGCATTTACTATCTGGATAGATCCAATAGTAAAATATATCAAACCAAAATAGGTAAGAGAATTATTTAATTTTGCATCTTTAAACTTTTAAAAACATGTGCCAGGTATAGTGATTTGGTATGTACTAGGCTGATCAGTGTTATGATACAAAATGGTTTTTCTTTTACCTACTAGGTAACTGACTCAGGTGTTTTTAAATCACTGATACATACTTTGTGAGAAGGAAAAATAAGTCATATTTATAGTCTACCTATTTCTAAAAGAATATGAAGGAGATGTTTTGGAGATTTTTTACTGCTGGGGAGTTTTAACAAAGAAACAGATTAGAGTAGAAAAAATAGAAAGGTAGAAAGATAGTATGTAACAGCAAAAGTTGAACTGTTATGACAATGAATATAAACAGTAGAAGAGGAGGAGCAAGAATAATTTCTTCAGTGGTACAATAAGCCTGGAGAAGAAAGGAGACTTTGAAATGCATAGAAAAAGACTTAGATAGACTACAAAATGAGTAAGGAATAAGAGCAGTGAGCAGAAAGGAAGAGCAGAGTCAGGAATTCAGATGTTATAATAGTCAAGCAGCAGAAACAATACAAAGGAGGAAGACTTACAAGGAAAAGAGGAAACACCTTCGCTGATCATCTCGAAATTCTACAGTTATTAAATTCAGTGAGAAAAGAATCAAAGTAAATGGAAATTAAAACAGCTAAAGCTTTCACCTTTGTGAGATTATTTTGAAAACCATATGTTTTCCCCACTACAGGCTGTATACAACTTTTCTTGGAGGTTATCAGAACTTTTCAATGGTACTTGGCAAACCAATTGTATAGTTTAAAAGTGTGTGGCAACCATCAAGGCTTGTACAATGTTTGTGTCTTCCAAAACAGGACAATTTGTCCTCAAAAGTAACCACAAATTCGGAGGCTTAGTTTATGGCAAAGTCAGGGCGAGGACCAAGTGCTGACTTCAGTTCAGGGCACCTCCCACCAGGGCATTCTGGTTTTCTTGACGATCTGTCACTGCAGCACTTAAAGAGTTAACAAGACTTGAGGAAGTGTGGGAAGATAGCTGTATTTAATATCTGAGTTATTCACGAGACTACTTTCGGTGAATTATATGGACAACCTTGTTTTAATACAGAGATGATAACTTTACTTTTTTAAGTTTAAAATTAGTTAAGAACTTACTAGTTATTGAGGTTGAACATTTATGTTCTTTATATGATTCTCTGGAAGAATTCAATACATCTTATTCATAAGTATAAATTTGCAAGAAAGAATTGATATGTTATTGCTTACCTTAAAATACACTTCTGAGTAAGTAAAGTGTCCTACCTACAAGAAGGAATACTGAATAAAAATGGATAAACTGCAATGACAAGTCACAGTCTTGATACCTTCATATTAGATGCCTCAGTTTCCAGTTTTGTAAGATGATTGGAATTATCTTCTAGCTCTTGTCGAAGATTTGAGTTCTCCATCTTCAGTGCCTCAACTTGCTTTAACAACTGATCATATGAAGCAGCAGCCATCCTTGGCTACTCTTGGACCTATAAGGTTAAAAAGGATTTTGAATTTCACTACTAAAAAAATAATACTGGCTGCTTGTTTCTAAAAAAAAAGGGATAAAGGAAACAAAACTCTTGAGAAATGTAATTAGAAGAACTGCATTAATGTGTTGATTTGATTTTAAAACAATAAAGTTCAAGCAGCAGCATCTAAGAGGATGAAAAAGGGGGATCTTAATTGAAGACAAATAAGATTAAAATAAAAAAGAACTTGAGTACAGTTTGAATACATTTGCCTTTTCACAAGTGAGTAAGAGTCTTCTTTTCAAAGTTTTAAAGATATTTCAATCAATCTTACAGTCAAAACTTAGGGAATGTAATCATAGCAAAGAAATTTACTTATAGTTATTTTAATTTATGTGGCATTTTCGTCTGATTTTTTGAACAGGAATGGATGAATGAGACTATATATTCCATTTGATCACTTTCATTTAATAAAAGGCTAGTCTTAAAACATCATCCATAGTAA
>PVIR01046564.1:0-10208 GCA_004026965.1 Petromus typicus
TCAACATAACTGGTCATTCAAGAGATGAAGATGAAAGCAACAATAAAATTCCATCTCACTCCACAAAGAATGGCTGCTATCACAAAATCAACCCACATGAATATACCTTGAGGAAATACTCATAAGTGAAATAAATAGGACACAGATGTATAAATACCATCTGTTTTCTCTAGCATGAAAAGTAAACTATAAATGAAATATATGATAGGTAGTGTATGATAGGTAATGTCAAATAGGAAGAAAACATTCAAAAGGAAAAGGGAAATGGTGGGCAGAGGAAAGTATAGGAGAGAAAGAAAAAAATCTGATAGTGAAAGGAAATAAAGCTCATGTATATGGGGGTAGGGTTGTAGGTAGGGGAGGGGAAAGGGGAAAAATGAAGATCAAGATGTGTCATGTACAGATATAAATTCTCAATGTTGAATGTGATCATAATATATGTATAAAATGTACCAATAAAGTCAATTAAAGAAAATCTGTGGGATATTATTCTCATTTCTTTGAAAATTTTTAAATCATTCAAAAATGATTCTGAGAGTAAATTTATATCCTGATTAATAACATGGATGATTAATAATAGTTTGCAGGGCTGGAAAAAGCTTATTCTCTCCTGTTGCTTTCTCCTTCTCCCCTTTTTTTTTTTTTTAGGTTTTTTGAGACAGGGTCTCACTTTGTGGTTCAGGCTGGCCCTGAGCTCAGCCTCAAACTCACATCACTGCAATCCTCCTGCCTCTGCCTCCCGAATGCTGGGATTACAAGTGTGAGCCACCACGCCCGGCACTGTGGTATGTGCTACTGGTTGCTGCTGGGGTGAGTCTCCACGCCCAGTATGTTATGTGGTTACCAGGGATTGAACCCAGGTCCTTGCGCTTGCAAGGTAGGCGACGGAACCACTGAGCTAACTCCCCGGTCCTCTCCTTCTCCTTTGAGAGGTTCTTCCTCCCAGGATTCTCCATCTTTTCTCACCAAAAGGAGAAAAATACAGGTACAGACAGTGAACCAGTATACATCTCTGTCCAAGTCTTTCTCTGCTCTCCTGCTTGCTACTCTGAACAAAAGTAACATCTTTTCCTGTCTCTTCTCATGGGCAATCCTTAAGAGTCAGGGATCATTTCTTTCATTACCTGAAGTTTTTAATTTCCATTACAGACAGAAATATAATCCCAGTGAACATTACATTCTTTTGGAACTAAGAATTCAGCACATTAAAAGCTAGAGGTCCATGACTAACGATCCCTGCTTACTGTCTGATCTGTTTCTGTTCATACATTTATATTTTCTTGATCATAGATGTCTTTTTAATTTTTTATTTTATTATCACTTTGTTTGGAAAGAGGAGATGAGTTTAAAATATGAACTAAGAGCCATCTTAACCAGAAGGCCAGGTTTAAATTTTGTAAGTATTATGTAATCTTTTAGATTTAGTCAGCAATTTACAGTCCATAGGACAAATCTAGCCCATTGCTTATTTTGGTTATGGTCTAGAAGAATGATTTTTACATTCTTAACTGGTTGCAAAAATAAAACTAAGAATACTTTGTGACATAAAATTTGTTAAATTCATATTTCAGTGTCTACAAAGCAAGTTTTATTGGCATACAGCTATGTCCATTCATTTATGCTGTTATGAGTAGTAACTGCTTGTATAACAAACAACTGAAAAATTCAGTGGCACAAAACAACCACTACTTTATCAGCTCATGGATTCTAGAGGTCAGGAATTCAGATAAGGCACAGCAGGCATGGCTTTTTAAAAAATACACAATGTACAGGAACTCAGTTGGGAAGATTTAAACAAATAGAATCATCTGGAAACTTTTTTATTCATCTGATATCTTTGACTGAGATGGATGTACTTAGCAGAGACTATCTCTAGAGCACCTACAAGAAGTCTAAATAATATCCAAAATGTATGATAGGTACTGTGAAATAGGAAGAAAATGTTCAAAGGGAAAAGGAAAGGGGGATAGAGGAAAATAAAGAAGGGAAAGAAAAAATTCAATGGTAAAAACAACAAAAAAAATTGAAACAAAGCTTATGTATATGGCAGGTGAGGGGTTGTAGGGAAAGTAGGGGAATAGGAAAAATGAGAATCAAGACATACTATGTATAAGTACAAACCCTCAATGTCAAATGTGATCGTGATGTATATCTAAAGTATACCAGGAAACTCAACAATAGGGGAAAAAAGTCTCTCTACCATGGTTGGCCCTTAGGGTAGTCAAGACTGTGTAGTGTCTTAAAGAGTTCCAGGAAGAATGTTCCAACAACAATGGAGAAGCTACATTGCCTTATATGATTTAGCTTCTGAAATCACAGTGTAATATAATGAAATAGTCACAAGTTTACCTAGACTTAAGTTGAAGGAGTGTATCAAAAAATCAGCAGTTGTATTTTAAACCCCCATTTGAGGACTTCATATCATTTTGTAGCAACGATCCAGAATTATGACTTTACTTAAAACATGAGGCATATCCAGGTATCAGGAAAAAACAGCCTTAAAAAAAAGGATTTTCATTAGAGTCCGGACAGATGAACAATTTTAATATTTCCTATTTAATTATGATCAGTCTTTAAGGTAATTCTGAACATACATAACACATACATTTCTTTTTTTGAGACAGGGTCTCATTTTATAGTCCAGGATGGCCCTGAGCTCAGCCTCAAACTTATATCACAGCAATCTTCATGCCTCTGCCTCCTAACTGTTGGGATTACAGGCATGAGCCACTAAGCCCGGCACTGTGGTATGTGGTACTGGTTGCTGTTGGGCATGAGTCACCATGCAAAGTATTGTATGTGGTTACCGGGGATCGAACCCTAGTCCTTGCACTTGTGAGTCAGGCGCCAGAACCACTGAGCGAAATCCCCGGCCCAACACATGCATTTTTAAATGGTATAGAAGGGGTTGAGGATGTAGCTCTGAGATGCAGATTATTATGTATATACAAAGCCCTGGGTTCAATCACCAGCACCATATAACAACAACAACAACAACAACAATAAAAACAAACAACAAAAACATAGTAGTTCCCAGAGTAGCTGTAGGTTTGCAGAACAGTAATCTGTATTTGTGTGACAAATAGCAAAGCTGACCCCAATTATCCACTCTTTTCTTTACCCATTCATACCCTTTTCAAGGTGACTTTGTAGCAACTTGAATCTGGATTGACTTTTTGATTTGCTTAGGAAAACAGAGAAAAGGTGACAGTATGCCAGCTCTGAGCCCAAGCTTCAAGAAGTCCTTCTGCTGCACTCATTTTCAGAAGCCTGCTTAGCTGCCATAAGAACATGCCTGGATTAAACTGCTGCAAGATCACAGACATGTGTTCCTACCCCTTATCACTGCCCTGCTCGACAGTCTGCAACGGTTCGCTGTTGACTTGTAGTTCACTTCTGACATAAAGGAGACTAGCTGAGAACAGAACTGCTCAGCTGAAGTTAGCCCAAAGAATAATCAAAAATGAACTTAATGTATAATTACTATTCTAAAGCCACTAATTTTAGAAATTCCTAGTTATACAGAAAAAGTTAACAGAATTTGAAAGGCAGTTTTTAATGATTAACCGTACAACGAAAATTTGTCACCCACCTCAGTTCTATCTACTACTGTGGTGCATTGGATTTAGATACTGGCTAAATCAGTAAAGTACACACTATGAATAAATGGGCTCCACTGAGAAGGGCATTTTAACTAACGCTAAAGTCACAGTGGGGTCAATCACTTGACCAAAAGAAGGCTGAAAGAGCAGCAATAACAGAAGCAGAAGCACATGTTATTCTATCTGCAAGCGTCAGATTTTATCTGGTGCCAAGGCAGCCATAAGGTACTTCCCCAGAACAGACAGAAGTGGCACTTTCAATCAGAAGGTAACTACAAATGTCAAAGTAACACATCCCTAATGTCTCACCTGAAGAGTTTCAAGCTCTTTCAAGGGAACTTGGCATTGATATTAGAATACTATGCTTTTCGGTTATAATACTCTTTGCTCTTTATTTGTACCAGAGTTGCCCTGCAATATACTATAGTAAAGACAAGGCAGATATGAATTCGAAAAATTAATACATGTAGCTATGAAGTAACTTATTAAAAACAAATATACATTCAATTAAAGTTGATTTTCATCTGGGGCAGTAAATATTTATTCTGACAATAACATTTCTCAAAATACTTAAAAGAAACTTTTGTTTAGATTTGCCTTATCATCCTCTGGCATGTCATATTTCTTTAAATAAGGTCAAAGAGGCAAATTCTCCCACTTGAGAATAAATTTAATTTTTGGAAACAAACAAATGGTACTGAAAGTTCATTAAAGTAAAATGCAATTGATCAAAAATAAGACAGAAAAACAAACTGCAAGGCTGATTTATAATTCCAATTCTATTGTCATTAGGCAACAGGTTAAAACTCCAAATGCACAAAAATTTCAACATCTCATTGTCACTCATAAAGCCAATTTTAAACTTCTAGACTTAGCATCTGAGGCACTCCACAGTGTGGGAAGGTCACCTTTCCAGTCTCAACTTTCCTTCTCCAGTAAAGCAGAGTCCTTTGCTGCTCCCATTCACACCCATCCTGGTACTTTCTTGAATGTATGCATCTGTTCGCATTCCTTTCCTTAACCACCCCTATGTCCACGCCATCTATCTCTACTCCATACAATGCCCAACACTGTAATGCATCAAATAAATACTTACTGAATAAAGTAGATAATTAATTTCTCTGGTAGCTTTATAAAATGGCTTTGAAGGTATTTCCAAAAACATTTTGAGGGAATAAGTAGCTAGCTTCCAACATGCGTTTCGTGGATGAAATTATGAAATGTTGAGAAAGTAAATGCCTTGAAGTCATTCATAAGGACCAATGACTCAGGTACTGAGACAGAAATGAACTAAAATTTCTATTCTACCAAGACTATGGATTACAATGCGACTGTAGTTTATATAACAGGTCTTAGGATTCTGGATTTGTTTGGAATTCTTGCCCAAGAATATACAAGTTAAAAACAAATACCTATTCAATAAAAAATGGTATGTCAAAAATTATTATAAAAGTAGACTCTCTAAGATCTAAGACTTCCCTTCTTTATATTAAGTAGAATACAATAATAATCTGAGAATATTTTCAAAGCATTTTTGTGATGAAATGAGTTTATATTAGGTTGAACCATATGAAATTGCCATTATCATAGGTCAAAACATTAGAGTAGGAACAACTTCACATGGTTCAATCTAGTATTTCAGGACTTTGTTCATGGATGCCTTTTAAAAGGCATCCTTCCTTTGCTTTCTTCCTATATGATCTCTAAACTCATCTCTCATTCTAGAGACTTTTAATTCCTATAAACTTTAAGGACTTGCAATAAAGAAATAAATATATGAAGCTATTCTTTTAAGTATATTTTCTTCTTTGTTAAAATACCTACTTTCCTTTAAGAATTGTATTATACTTGCCAGACTCAAGGTAATTACCCTGTGGGTCCCCAGTGGGATATCAGGTCTCTCCACCCATATCTCAAATTTCTAGGTCAGATCTGAGCACTGTCTTCACATGTCCCATCTGCACATGGCAAATAGGCCATCACACCCAGGATTTTCTAAGTGTTCTTTAATAGAAGAGGAGGTAATTTACAGAAAGGTGTTCTGATCGTTACTATCAACGTGAGCTTTGTGGCAGTTTGAGGGGAGGTATGCTCAATTTTATTCTATTTCATCCTGGGTTTTTTTGGTTTTTTTTTTTTTTGCCTCACAGTTGCAACCATACAGCCAGACTACCATCTGTGGGTCTTTTGTCAGTCACAGCGGAGGAAGCCTCACAGGCAAGATTACTAGCCCTAAATGTGTGGTTGGACTGGTGAGGCAGTTTCCCATCATCTTCCTGGGTAGCCACAAGAAGATGCTGCAAAGAAGTACAGGTGCTTCAACTAACTGGCACTCTCACAGACCACAGCTGACACTGCATGCTGAGAACAGAGGCTCAATTTTAATCCTTCTGAGACACTAGTTCAGAAATCAGCCAATACACAGACATGTAGTAAATGTAATGTTTTTGTGTACTCATGTTGTTCCTGAGCTGGTGATTTTTCTGCACTAATATTTTTAGAATTTTCTGCATAGAAATTTTTAGAATTACCCGAGACAAACATACATGCAAACTCTTTATGGTAAATGTTATTTCATGAAAAACACTGCATATATAATTTCAGCTTCAATGGTCAGAAGATCCTGTGCTTTCAAATTTACTGTCAGAAATGCAAAACAGGGAGAGCAAAACTTCATCATCCCACCTCTGTTCCCTCAGTACAGGATATTTTTTTCCTTTAAATTTTTTTAAAATAACATCTTTCATCCAATGTAGCTTATATAACCAGTTTTCTCATCTTTCCCCCAAGAAGATTATTGCTCAGTTTAATTAAAATTTCCCTTAGGAAAACACTAGCCCTGACACACAACGAAAGACAAAACAATGGTGGCATATTGCAGAAGTAAGACTATTTCACTTAACCAACTGAGAATTGCAAGTGCCAAAACTATTCCTGAGCTATTAACATGCAGTTATTTGAAATATCATCAGTCCACAGGAGTCTGGTTAAAAATTTTGTTTACTGGTTTCCCCCAAGTTCTAAATTCAGAACCCCACAGTCCTACTTTGACAGCTAACAGCATCACAACCACCTGAAAACAAGTTCAAAGTGTTCTGTTGTAGACAGTATAAATGATGCTTGTTTTTGCAGAACCTGGCTTAGAAGTAAAACCAAGGAGGAACTAAGGCCACATGTTCCCTTTCACAGGGTCCAGAGAAGAACTCAATAAAGATCTGATGAAGGAACTTAGCCAATTCAATATTTTTGGGGGGAGGGGTGAGCCAGGGTCTTGCTATGCAGCCCAGTTTGGCCTCGAACTTGCAGTGATTCTCCTGCCTCAGCCTCCTGAGTACTGGGACTACAGGCATGTGCCATCCTGCTGTTTTGCCAAGACAAACTTTTTTTTCCCCTAATGCTGGAAATCAAACTCAAGGGCTTCGGCATGCTAAGCAAGTGCTCTACTACTGAGCCATTTCACAGATCTTGATAAACAAACTTAGGTTTAAATATGGAAAGTCTGTATGGTTAAACATATTTATATCCATTACAAAACTTTTTTTATTATAGTGGCTTTGTTGTAAATTTTAATCTGATAAAGCAAACTGCTTTCACAATCTTTTCCTGATTCTTGGACATTTATTCTTTCCAAAGGGAAGCTCTGATCCTGATACTTAGTGCAAAACCATTTCATTGCTCCCCAGTGCACGCAGATTCCTTTCCAGCCCACAAGACTGTAATATAGTAGAATGCAGAGTGCAAGTTCAGAGTCAAAGGTGACTATTGGGAGGGCTAGTTAGTGTCACCACCAAAGAAACTTTCTCTCTGCCCTTGTTTCTTGCCAGGCTTATTCTTTCCTTTAAAGAAAATATTCAGGGCCGGGGATTTAGCTCAGTGGTTCCAGCGCCTGTCTTGCAAGCGCAAGGGCCGGGGTTTGATTCCCTGGTAACCACATACAATAATGGGTGTGGAGACTCACACCCAACAGCAATCAGCACCACATTCCACAGTGCCGGGCACAGTGGCTCACGCCTGTAATCCCAGCACTCGGGAGGCAGAGGTAGGAAGATTGCTGTGATGTGTTTGAGGCTGAGCTCAGAGCCAGCCTGAACTACAAAGCGAGACCCTGTCTAAAAAAAAAAAAAAGAGTTCTGTGTGAAAGGTCCCTGAGACCACCCTTGAGTTCTATAATTCATTAGGAAGACCCACAGGGTTCAGCATATAATCTTACCCATAGCTATGACTTATTACAGTGAAAGGACACAAAGTACAATCAGCAAAGAAAAAAAGCACACGGGGAATACCAGGCTTCTAAGAGTCCCCTCCATGATGAAACATAAAATAGTGCGTATTAGGGAGGGTCACGAGAGACTCAGGGCCCAGGGTTTTTATTGAGGGTGGTCTCACAGACATCCTGACTGGTACATAACAAAATTCCAAACTCCAAGAAAGAAAGCAGATTTCAGCATGAACCACATGGCTTGTATAAACAATTCAGATCCAATAAGCTACCCTTATCAGTTCTGTGAATGGCAAAACCCTCTCAAAAATAAAGTTCCCAGACTCCAGGCCAGGGCCAATCTCATAAACAGGCCTTTAAAGTCAGGCCTGCTATGATAACAGTTTTTGCACAGATGACAATCAGCTTGGATGGGCATCCAGATGTTCTTCCCAGGCCTGCGTAAGATAAACAAAACTTTGACAGCACTCTGAGAAGGGAGGAGAAAGGGAATACAAACGGAGGAACATCTACCCTCTCCCAGTTGCAAGGACAACCAAGAAGACTGTGTCCTGGGAGAAGCAATGCCTGCAGCCATGTTTGGACACATAATAGATACAGTGTGTCTAAATTAAAATCTCAATCAAGTGAATGAGCTTGGTTACCTAGAAAAAGCTGTACTCAGGAAGTGAGTTACCCACATGGCTAGACTATTAATCACTTGCTTTCTCTGCTTCAACATGGCTTCCAAACCTCTTGTAGACCATGTAGTTCTGTCAAAGGTAGTGCCAAGATACTCCTCAAGCCCTGTGTATGCCCCTTTTAGTCCATGATTCAACCATTCTGGCCCCTTTTCAATGCTTAAAATAAGCTTCTTTCCTCCTCCAAGGCTCTGTATATACTATCCCACCCTTAATCACATAGCTAACTCCTATTCATACCAGATTTCAATCCAAACAACACTCCCTTAGGTCAGCCTTCTCTCACCTACCCTAGAGTGGGCCAGGCCTCCTGTCATTTGCTTTACAGCATCAGTAACTTCTCCATCACTATGAGCACTTAAAAATTTATTTTATACATGTCAATACTTGACTCAACACAGTATTTGGCTCACATAGTGGACAGCTGGCAAATGTATGAATGAGAAATGAATGAAGGGTCATTCTCAGTCCATGTAGTCCAAGTGAAAGTGACCTCCCCTCTTCCAACACAACCATACCTCCTGGGTTTAAAATACAAGATCTGGGCTAGGCCAACAAGTCAACCCTATGGTCTTGACAAACGTATTAGGAAAGAAGTACTATTACTGCTATATGTAGTTTATCCAACATAGGAACTAAATCAGAAGAAAGCATAGGTAAGATTAGGAGATTCAGAGATGCAGCGATTGCCTGGACATCGCCATTTCCAAGGGCAACAGTCCATGGAGTATTCATTTATCAATAGACTCTCTTTTTGCTCCTTTGGCTAATTTAAATTATTATTCTGACATATATAGCTAAGAATCCTTAATCAAAAATAACTGGAACTAGACATGTGTTTAGTCCCAAAGAACTAGAGACAACCTATCAGCTTAACTTGTGACGATCTGAGCTACTGGCCTAGGGAGTCTGACAGTTCCTTAGACTATGAAAGGTTTGGTTCTGGCACAAGAAGAAAAGATGCACTAGCTTGGAAATAGAGTACAGGCATCTTCGACGGTTATTAGCATAAAAAGTACTTTATTCATAGACACTCAATTCTTAACAGGCTGAACATAGGCAAAAATCTCCCTCAGTTTTAAGGGAATATATATGATCATCACAAATAAAAAGCCTCATTTTCATTCTAAACTAAATTCTAGACCAGATTAGCAAAGCATTCATTGGAAAAGTACTTGAAAAAGGGAAAATAGCCACTAGCAACCAGCATAGGATCTCTGAAAACGTGACATTCCCAACTTACTATAAACTTTTTGTTCCAGTCACTTAATTATGAAGAAAATTATTTACAGATACAGTGTATGTGGAGGTAGCTGAAAAGGTTATAAAGATTTTCCTGTTGAGAAGATGAAGAATCCAAGTGTAGATGGGTAAGAATAGTACCTTGTTATGGGTTACAGATATAGTATGTGCCCCTTTAGGTCCTGTCTTGATCAAAACTTTGATCAGTAACATAAATGAATCCAAGATTATTAAGCCCAAGAGACAGAACGTTCATCAGAGGAAAGGAGAGATATATAAGCCAAAGCAGCATGAAATTTAAGTAGAATGTGTGCAAAGCCTTTATAATTGTTTTCTAAATACAAGATGAAAACAGCCTAGTTTTTAATACTAGTACATACTACAGGATAACGCAACTACTGAACTCAGGCTAAATTCAGAAACATAAGAGGTACTATCTACCTCAGTTGGACAAAAACTGGACAA
>PVIR01046565.1:0-10334 GCA_004026965.1 Petromus typicus
CGTAAAACACCAAGTTTACCCCTGAGACAACCTATAAAAATACGGGTAGTTTTCTCAAAGAAGTATTTAATTTTTTATGTCTGTACTTCTGAGTTAAATTACGACTTTTAATTAACATAACTTTCAGACATCATAAGTCATCTATTCAAGAACTGAATGAAAAATGAGTGGGCGGGAAGCTTGAAAGTCCAGTCCAAACTTCTCTTCCTGAAACAGTTTTCAAGTTTCCTCCGGTACAACGGGCTCTCAGTGCCCTGTATTCTAGGCTGAATTACTACAGTGTAGTAATTTTTGTCTGGCAAGATGTTATTCTTTTTCACCAATACTCCTGCCCAGCATTTGTTGGTCACAAATTGTAGGCTAATTATCCTTCCTCAGTTTCTCACGGGACTCTTTGAAATGGTCCCTGTTAATATAGGTCTATGTTACAGGGAGGGAAACTAAACTAAGGAAAGAAAGGATGGATTTCAAATGGTAAAATGTCAGGGTGATAATATAAACACATTTAAGTTTTTAACACAGGAGGCCAATTCACTTTCTGAAAACATTGTGTCCCCACTGAGGACCAGGCAGGCTAGACAATAATCCTCCCCACACATGTAACAAAACACCGAGGACTGTACTTTAATACATTCACTAATTTGATGGAAAGATTGTGTTATCATGCTTATTTGAATTGTCTTGCTTTTAAATTCCTAGTTTTCCAGTGGTGTAATTTTGTAATTCTTTTGAGTTTTATGGGTGTAGTACGGCATATACTTTAAATAGATTAAATTTTTTTTTTTTTTTGAGACAGGGTCTCGCTTTGTAGTTCAGGCTGGCCCTGAGCTCAGCCTCAAACTCACATCACAATCCTCCTGCCTCTGCCTCCCGAGTGCTGGGATTACAGGCGTGAGCCACCACGCCCGGCACTGTGGTATGTGGTACTGGTTGCTGCTGGGGTGAGTCTCCACGCCCAGTATTGTTATGTGGTTACCAGGGATCGAACCCGGGCCCTTGCGCTTGCAAGACAGGCGCCAGAACCACTGAGCTATATCCCCGGCCCTAGATTAAATATTTTTAAACTTTTAGCTGAAACTGGAAACCAGCTATTTTACTTTTAAAAGGTAAGACAAAGTTAGCAAAGGGAATAGCCGAGAGTATCATTCTTCCCCACACTCATGTAGCTTGTTTCAGAAAAGTGGCAGTTACTTTACTCCCAGGAACCGGAAGAGGTTTACCTCGCCGGTTCCTCTTCTCTGAGCCAGTCTCAAGTGGGGGCGGTGTGTGAAGAGAGGCGAGGGACAGAGCCAGGTCACCGGAAGCATGGAGACATGTCTGCATCAAGCTCCCTGAACCTCACTGTTCTTTCTCTCCTCTCCTAACATAGACTCAAGTCTGGCGACAGTCACTGCGCACCTCAGCTCGTGTGCGGCTCTCAAAGACCCAGGTCCACATCCCGTCTTTATGAGGAAGGAGGCGGAGGAAGCAGCTACTCGGGCCCCAAGCCTTGCACCTCACACAGCAGAATTGTGTCACGCAGGATGACGAGTGTTGCAAGCATTAGAGACCGCAAACTGTCTGCCCCCAGCCGGCCCGTGGCACCGCAGTTGTTGCCTTTCCTTTGACCCTTTCCTGGCAGACGGTGTCTGGCCTAAGGGCAGGAAGGCGGCTCTTTCTGAAAAGCCCGCAGTTCCAACTAAACCTCTGACCAGGCGAGAGAGAAAAGGAGGAGGTTCCGAGCTCTGATAAAGGCACTGGAGCCTCAGGGCTGCGAGTCCCAACTGCAAACCATCGCTTTGATCCAGCTAGAAGCAAAAAAAAAAAAAAAAACACGTTGAAAAAGATAAACAGCAGAGTGAAACCACACCCTCGAAGAGGGGGCCTCCCTCCTTGGCCAGCTTGTGGTTCTGTCCTGACAAGATGTGTCCTGAAAAGCCGTAACTACCGGAAGACCATAAAGCAGCTCTTCAGGGAGCAGCAATGGTTTTCTCACAAAAGGTGTTTTTTCCTATCGCCCTCAGTGAAAGTAGTTATCAGAACTGTGGTGAAAGAGCCCACGTATACCATCACACGTTCTTGGGAAGCTGAGGTCTAAAATGGGCATCACTGGGTTAAGGTCAGTGGCAGTCCCCGAGGCTGAGGTCCTCTGATTAGCAAGAGAGCTTCAGCTTTCTGCCCCCCACTGCAAGGTAAAGTAACCCATGTGCATGTGGGTGTCGGGTGAGGACGCAGGTGTACTGGGGCCATCATTCTGCCTCCCACGTAAAGAACACCTGAGACTTCGGTTTGGGGTCCTCATCCTCACGTCGTCCTCACGGCAACCCTCGAGGTGAAACGTTTGCAGTCAGAAACCCGGTTTGTGAGAATGTAAGGGATTTTCCCACCGACATTCTGCAGGTAGGAGACAGCTGGAACATGGCACCAATGTGTCTGTCATCTCTGTGCCTGCTTCTCCCGGGAAGCAGCCTGGCTTCTCTGCCACAGGCTGCCCAGCAGGGACTGAGGAAGAAAAGCGTGCTCCGTTAGGGGTGCTGGGCACTCGGGACAACCGGCCTCTGTCTCCCATTCCGGAAGGACCCCTGCAGCGCCCTGGGAAGTCCGCTGGAGCTTCCGGGCTGTGGGGATTCTCAGCCACGAGGGCAGGCGCGTGGGCCCGATGGCGCCCACAGTGCCCTCCGGGGTTAAAGTCCGCAACTGAAGGATCATATGGTGAGACCACTGCACGGCAGGCCGGTGCCACTCAAAGACTGGATTGTCAGCCGCGATCGGTCCTCAGACTGGCACCTGAATGTGCCAGGCTACGGAGCTGACGCCCAACTGTCGAGTAGATAAGCTGGGAAGCACGTCGTTCCGTTCTGCTCTCCTTTTATTTATCCAAGCAAGATTTTCATGATGCAAGAAGTACTTCTGATGTACTGTCTGACACAATCTTAACCCATGACGGATTACTAAACAAATAGCTCGTGGACCAGATAAAAATACCAAAGTTCACAAAAAAATTTAAAAGATTCTTTAAAAATTTAGAGAATGGCAGGTTTTTTTTCTCCTTCCTTCTTTCCTTTTCTATTTATTTTTTGAGTGACAGGAGAGAGATTATATCTAACAATCATTTGCAAAAAATATAAATAAAAAACTATCTTTGGGCTATAGAGTAGACAGATTGCATTTTTTTTTCCAAATTGCTTGTGCATTCCTTGTAATAGGACTACATACCTCTGTGTATTGTCATGTCACTGTGTCTTCCTGAAAAATACATCTCTTCACTCTATTGACATCAAGTTTGACAAAGGACTCCTTAGGTTATGAATGTAAGTGGATTAGCATGTCTTACCAAGTTTTAAACTATGCGACGGCTCCTTTCCTTCCTAAAATATACATGGTATATTTTAGATAAGGGTAAATCTTTCAGAACAGAATTGACTCCAGCAGACCTGTATCATGAAAAAGAAATAAACCTTTTTGCAAACTCCTGAGATTTCAGTGATTCAGAAGGTAACAAACAACCCAAGGGTTCTTTGTCCTCAATGTGTTTGACAAGCTTAGGAAAGTCGGTGCACTTTTCTTAATTTTTTTTTTTCAAAGAACTGAATCAATAGTAATTATATTTGTATAGGGCATTATGTGAAAATATTACTTTTTAGGATAAATATATATATCTTTTTTTTTTTTCTTTTGAGTCAGGGTCTTGCTTTTATAGTTCAGGCTGGTCCTAAGCTCAGCTTCCAACTCACATCACAGCAATCCTCCTGCCTCTGCCTCCCAAGTGCTGGGATTACAGGCGTGAGCCACCACGCCTGGCACTGTGCTATGTGGTACTGGTTGCTGCTGGGGTGAGTCTCCACACCAAGTATGGTATGTGGTTACCAGGGATCGAACCCGGTCCTTGCACTTGCAAGACAGGTGCTGGAACCACTGAGCTAAATCCTCAGCGCATAAGATAAATATGTTTTAAAGAAAGAAAGTTCAGCTATTTCTTCTAAAACCATACCAGAGTTTGCTTAATGGATAGGTTTTATTTTGGGGCAAACGGGGTATGAAATATGTATTTCTATGCAAAATGTAAAATGCTTTCATTTCCCTTCATTCTAAATTCACTTAGCTGAGAGTGGAATTCTGGGCTGCTAACCGCTGGAGCACTTTGACGTGCGGCTGGATCTGTTATTGTTAGTGCACGTTTCTTCTCCATATGACTACTGTTCCTTTGTTGTAATCTGTGTATGTTCTCACTGCATAATGTGTCTTTTTGTCTGATGTTCTGAAGTTTCACGGTGATATGGAACATAGCCTTGGTTTTATTATGGGTGGAAGTTTATTAAGCTTCGTCATATTGGGACCGCATTCTTTCTAGAAATCCTGTAGCTCTCACTTTCTTCCTGCTTTCTTGTAACATCTAGAAACATCTAACTTGCTTTCCAGAAACATCTAATTTGGACCCCTTCTTTAGTTCTCCAAGTATTTTACCTTATGTTCTGCTTATTATAGCATAATGAGTTTAAGATGACTTCCTCACTGTTTTCAATATTATCTCTAGAAAAGTCATTTAGTTATTTTCTTTTTCACATCATTTTTTTTCCTTTATTGAGTTTATTGGTACATTATAAAAACACATCACAATCACATTCAACATTGAGAATTTATACCTGAATATGATATATCCTGATTCTGTTTTTCCCATTCCCCTCTCATCATTTGATCCTTTTCAATCTTTCACAAGCCTATTCTTTTACTATGATTTGCAATCTTATGAAAATTAATTAGTCACTACATTATACTTATGTTTTCTTTCAATATCCTTTTTTTTTCAGGTTCTCAACATGTAATCTTCTCTTTGTTGTGTACTCTGACTTTCCTTTTTAAGGGATGATTTTCTTTTTAAGCTAGAAATTTTGAAATTACATTGTCTTTGGTAAGTCTCATTTTCTCTATGAGAAATCCCATGATCCTTGAGCTATGAAAATATTTCATTTGGTTTATTAAGAACTGTAGCAGCTTCAGTGATCCTGGCTTTGTGAACAGACACGCTTATGTTTATTTCCATTTGTGCATCTTTTTACGTGTTTTGTCCTTTAAGGCTCTGTTACTTCGTAGAGAACAGACATAGTTTTATGTCCGTTATGTCCCTTTCCTCAACCTTAGAAGCTGCGCTCTTCACGGGAACTATCCTCTTCTAAGGGAGCTCCCTCCTCCCAGGGGCGGGGGCAGCACAGGAAGCCTGGCTGAGGCTTCCTAAAAGCACAGTGTGGAAGAGAGGGCTGAACACCGGCTTGTCCGTGTGCGAATCCACACTCAGTCCCCATGTTTTCGGCTCACACCCAGCTCTCCAGCCTCTTCGCTGTGATTCTTCTGAGCTTCTCAAGTTTAACATGTCTAGAGAATAAGCTTCATCTCTGCAGGGGAGAGAGTAGTGGGCAGGGGAGCCCGTCTGACCACACATTAGACAGACTCCTGGGAAGTCCCTCTGTGCCCCACCCGTCTGCCGGGGCCAGCACTGTGCTCAGGGGTCCTACGGGGCAGAGGAGGAACCCCTGTCCTTCCACCAAGCTGTTCCTCCACACACACCTACAGGAGTTGCAAACCCCCCATCAGTCAAAATTTTGCTGAAATCTTTTTCACCCGCTGGACTTGTATAAAAAATTTCTTACTTCTTATTATAAAGTCACCTTAATAGAAGCCGGGAAAGGAAGAGAGAAAAGAGTGTGTAATTAATCTGTCATGTCTGTGAAGTACACAGCAATTCCTTTTAAAACAATATTTGAAATATATGATCAGAGCAAGATGTTTGTCTTACAGGATTCTTAATATGCAGGTAATATAATAGCACATTGCAGCAAAAATGTTCTAAGAACAATTAAGATTACTTAATTGTAAGAGAGATAGTTTTAATCTCCTGCATCCTTTAAACTTTACTGGGAAATGCATAGCTCTGTCTTCAACGTACACTTTACTCCTATTTGCTGCTGTTGCAATATCAAGGTTCTGAAATCTGACAGGAACTGTGAGGGAAGGCGGTGTTGAAATGAGCTCTAGTAAGACGTCTTTGGCTTCTGGAGTTGAACATTTTTAGTGAAGGATGGTGACACACAAATCTCTTTCTTTTTTTCTTTTGGTTCTCAAATTTGGAGACAAGCTCTTGCTGTGTAGCCCAGCCTGGTCTCGAACTCACAGAGATGCTCCAGTCTAACCTCCTGGGTGCTGAGATTGCAGGGTGCACCACCATGGCCGGCCAAAGCGCTCTGTTTTAGGATCTTCGGCTGACGTTTATCTCAGATGGGATGGGGGGAGGGTGAGATCGGGGAGGAACTCACCAGGTTATAATAAATGAAAGAGTGGCTGCTAGGTCTATGGAGTATACGGTATATTTTACATAATTGTTCTTTCAGCATGACACTTGATTTATAAATATCATGTTACTTAATATATTAATAATCATTGTTATTATTTACTCATTAATAATGTACTGGTTAATTAGTACTCATTTGAAATGGATTTTACCCAAAAGCAAAACCAACAGAGGGAGAACATTGCTAGCAGAGGAGACATCATGCCCAGAGGTCTGAGATCATTAAAAGTGGTGTGTCCTCGGACGTGGGCGAGTCAGTGTGGCTGGAGCGTGGGGTGACAGGTGCTGAGGAAGCCTTTGGCCTGGGCCCCCGCGAGGCGGCGCTCAGGCCCCCGGAGGGTCCGAGATGCGGGCCCAGAGGAGTGGGCCTGGGGACCACAGCCTCACGGGCGTGATTTCTAGAGTGTGGGCGTGAGCACGGGGGAGAAGGGACACCGCAGAGAGGGGGCCGAGGAGGAGGAGCAGGGTGGGGCTGGTCACGTGCATGGGTGCGGCCTGCACCGCGCTCCTGCCGGCTGCCGGGCCACCTGCGGGAGATGGGGCTCCGAGCCGACCTCAGAGCCTACAGGAAGGGACTTGAGGCAGGTGTAAGACCAGAGGTCACTGCTGGCTCTACAAGACAGCACCTGCAAGGTCACCGGGGTGGGGTGGGGCAGAAGGCCGGGCTGGGCCAGGCAGTGACTCCCCATAGGCTCTCCAGTAGGCAATGAACTAACTCAAAAAATAATTCTTTTTTTTTTAATACGATAAAAAAAGACAAGCTTCATGCCTGTCTTTGAAAAAAGGCCAGATCCCAATATTACACAGAGCTATGGAAACCTGGAAGAAGAGCTAGTATCCAAAGATTGGGAATGGGGCACAAACATTCAAACTATAGCAGAGTATGAGGCACATGGTTTCATTTGTCCAGATGTGGTGGCGCACAACTGTACTCCCAGGACCGTGGGAGGCTGAGGCAGGAGGATTGGGAGAAGGAGCCTAGTTTGAGTAATTTAGCAACTTGGCAAGACATTGTCTCAAAATTTACTAAAAATAAATTTAAAAACTGGAGACATAGCTCGGTGAGTGAAAACCCTGGACCCAGTCCCCAAGACCTCCCCAAATGGGGTGGTCTCATTTGAATCAGAAGGAAGTGAATGTCCCAGAGGTGAAATCATTTGTCCACAATGATTCACTTGCCTAAGTGAACTGAGCGCTGGACTCTAAACACACGCCTGGGCCTGCCATTCTCACAAACCAGAGGAGCCACCGCTTCCCTGGATTCTGAGGGTCAGACCCTCAGAGGGAGCAGGATGAAGCCGAGACACTAAGCCTGTGAGCCAGAGGGCGCCCAGGTGACAGCGAAGCCCGCGGTAGGTGACCGGCAGCTCCCAACCCCACACGCTTTCTCACCTCTCAACTCCATTTCTTCCTTGAGAGTTCTTCCTCTCAGTTAGGTGTCCTCACTGCTGTTTTGTGTCGGAGGCTGGGGATCCAGCCCAGAGCCGCGCTACCACTGAGCCACATCCCCTGGCCTCTTCCATTTTTGACACAGGATCTCATTAAACCACACAAGCTGGTCTCAGATTTAGGGTCCTCCTTCCTTTGCCTCTCCAGCCCTTGTTCTGGCCATAGCTTTTCTTATTCTCTCAAATGTCCTTCAGTGTGGCTCTCCCAGGAAGCTGCGTACCTCCCCAGGGCCTGCTCGCTCACAGGTATGCCTGACACTTCCTGCATGTGCGGGGGCTGGCCTGCGGATTTGTGTGTGTGCGGAAGGAAGCAACTTCATCACCAGGAGATCCTGAGATGCGAGCAGGAAGGCCTCCGGGGGAAACACCGGGAGCGCTCAGAACGAGAGACTTTCCAGCCAGCAAAGGACTCCCACAGAACTGCAAGAGGGGAAAAATACGGAACAGACGCAGAGGAAAGGACACGGCAGATGAAACGTGTACGTTTCTGTACAGGTGGCTCATGTTGAATACATTCTGTATATTTAAAAAAAAGAAAACATTATTGTATCAGTGTTAAAATCTTGGCTCTGATCACTGAGCTCTGAACATCTGTAAGAAGGTTTTCATTTTTCCGGGAATTCCCACTGAAATGTTTGGAAGCAAAGCGCTTCATTTATGCAACTTACTTTCAAACATCTCAGAAACATAAATATTTGTTCTCTCTCTCTCTCTCTCACACACACACACACACACACAGACGTGCACACGGAGGTGTTAGTGAGATGTCAGCATCTGGGGAATTCTGGCAAGATGCCCTGCTTTTGTGACTATTTGTATTTTATTTATTTTTTTTAGGTTTTTTTTTTTTTTTTTTTTTTTTTTAGGTTTTTCGAGACAGGGTCTCACTTTGTAGTTCAGGCTTGCCCTGAGCTCAGCCTCCAACTCACATCACAGCAGTCCTCCTGCCTCTGCCTCCGGAGTGCTGGGATGACAGGCGTGAGCCACCACGCCCGGCACTGTGGTATGTGGTACTGGTTGCTGCTGGGCGTGAGTCTCCACACCCAGTATTGTATGTGGTTACCAGGGGATCGAACCCAGGCCCTTGAACTTGCAAGACAGGCTCCGGAACCACTGAGCTAACTCCCTGGCCCATGTGATTATTTGTATTTTTTTTCTCTCTCTCTCTCTTTCTCTCTTGCTATTGGGGATTGAACCCAAGCCTTTTGCACTAAGCTATATCCCCAGCCTTTTTAAACTTTATTTTTATTTTATTTTGAGACAAGTTCTCACTAAATTGCCCAGACTGTCTTGAACTTGTGGTCCCCAGTCTTCCTGCCCTAGTCTCCCAGAGTGCTGAGATTACAGAATTTCCTTTAATTCTGAAGTGAAAATTAAAAAAAAAAAATGACTGATAGGACTTAGGGATAGAGAGAAGAGAAAGGAGAAGAGGATAAAGGCAAAGGAGGATGGGGAAGAAAGGCAGGAGGAGTCATAGAAGAGGAGGACAAGACTTAGGGGAGGAGGAGGAGGAGCAGGAGAAAGCGGAGGAGGGGGTCTCCTGCTCTGAGCGTGCCCACAGCCCACCTGCGGCCCCATTTACAAACACTGGTGCTGTCTTGTGGTTTCTGAACTGATGATGCCTCAGAACTTTAGTCTTTAAGAAATGCGGTTGCAGGAAACTGGAGACTCAAGCTAGTTGCTTCAGAAATCCGAGTCGCGGGACGCCTTCTCTTCGGCTCATACAGACTCACACGCTCACCAGCGCCAACCCCACCCTTTCTGCTGCGGGATATTTTATGTGTACGCCCATTGCTTACATCTCTCTCTCTTTTGATCACTGTGGTCTTAGAGAAAAGGAACCTGCTTGTCCTAGCTCAGTGTTGATGAACCTTCTAGGACCAAGTGGCCAAACTCCAGCCCAAACTCACTTATCCCAAGTGCCTACACGGCAATTAAACCTGAACGCTGAGGTTTTTGTTTTAGAAGACAACCCATACATTAGCATGTTTTGTCTTAAAAGAAAAACACGTCGGCCATGGGTTCGCCATCACTGTCTTTCCTCATTTTTGAGCCTCTCCTGGGTACACACCTTGTCTCGGCCTCACTCACCAGCCCCATACACAGAGGTGCTGTCCTTTCCCTTCAGCCAGGTACTGCTGCTGAAGCCTTAGACGACCTCCCCCTCCCCCAAAGGATGGTGTTTCTGTTCCACTCTTCAACTCCACAGAGAATCTACTTGGAGCTGCTTGTTTTTATTGCCTCTGTGTTGGTTTTGAAAGTCACATTCATCAGCTCCACAAAAGACTTTATGGGGCTATTGACTGCAAAAGCCAAAGACTGGCTTAGACCATTTGCAAGATCTCTCTCAATGCTAAACTCATGGCATTTCACCAGGTCATGGGACATCAGGTTAAGAACAGGGCCACAGGCTCTGCCTTCCAATCACTGGAAAGGGTTTCTGGAATTTGGGGAAGGAATTGCATCATCGTGTGTCGCTAGTGCCCTCTTGTGGCCAGATCTGATATCTACAGTAGCCTCAGCACCTTGAGCAAATGTTCACCCCACACACTAAGGTAATAATA
>PVIR01046566.1:0-10316 GCA_004026965.1 Petromus typicus
CCACCACCATTCCCAGCTCCCCCAGAGCCAACTTGTGGGGTACTGAAGGGAGGAGAGAAAAAGCCACACCGTTCATAAAGATAGAAGAGATGGAGAAACAGATAAATAAGGTGCTGGTGGCCTCAAAAAAAGATGTAACCAGATAATAGATATAATAAAACAATCAAAGAGCTTACAGAAGACACTAATAAAAACCTACCTAAGCTTTAAAAAATGATACAAAAGGGCCGGGGAGTTAGCTCAGTGGTTCCGGCGCCTGTCTTGCAAGCACAAGGGCCCAGGTTCGATTCCCCGGTAACCACTTACCATACTGGGCGTGGAGACTCACACCCAGCAGCAACCAGTACCACATACCACAGTGCCAGGCGTGGTGGCTCACGCCTGTAATCCCAACACTCGGGAGGCAGAGGCAGGAGGATTGCTGTGATGTGAGTTGGAGGCTGAGCTCAGGGCCAGCCTGAACCACAAAGCGAAACCCTGTCTCAAAAAAACCTAAAAAAAAAAAAAATGATACAAAACATGAAGGTCCAGTTCAGCAAAGAATTATATTACATAAAAAGTTTCAAACAAAAATCCAAGAGATTAAAACTTGTATTGAAAGCATGGACAGCAAAAAAGAACAATACGAGCAAAGAATATTAGAATTAGAAGATAGAAATGGTTCAAAGACCAAACTCAGAGATAGCTTTAAAGGAAGAAAACATGGAAAATGGATCCAACAGCTGCTAGATGACACAAAGCAGATTAAAATTAACTGGAATAAGTGAAAAGTCAGAAGACAGCACAAAGGTCATAAAAATCTGTTTACAGAAATAGTAGCAGACACTTTCCAAATATAGGAAAAGAATTTAACATGCAAATATTAAAAGCATATAAAATCCAAAATAGCTAGCATCAAAAGAAGACCTCTTCACATCATGTCAGAGTCAAAATCCTAGAAATTTAACATGGGGACAGAATCTTAAAAGCAGTTAAAGAAAAGTAATAAACAACTTATAAAGGTAAACACATTATATCTGACTTCCCAACGCAAACCTCCCAACCCAGATTTATATATCCTGTAAAGCTTTCTTTCAAAATTGACAAACAAATAATTCATTTTCATGACAAAGAGCACTTTATGATATACATGACCTCCAAACTGTACTCCAAAAAATTTTCAAGGATATCTTAGAAAGAGACAATGAAGTCAACAGCGACAAACTAATAAAATGATACAGCAGGCAGAGTGAAAAATTAAGCAGAAAGGAGAGGGGGGGAAGAAAACCAGCAACAGGAAAATAATGTAATAAATGTAATAATTCCCTTCAATGCCCCACAAAAATAATGCAATACCTTTCAGTAATGGATCAATAAACAAAATTCAGTGATATGCAGTACACAAAAAACACACTTAACCCAAAAAGAATTGCACAGATTAAAATCACAAGATGACACCAGGCATGATGGTGCATGCCTGTAATCTTACCACTTCAGAAGCTGAGGCATAAAGATTATCACAAATTTGAGGCTGCTTGAACTACATAATGAGTTCAAAGCCAACCTGACATAGGGACACCATGTCCCAAAGAAAGAAAAAAATCAAAGGATGGAAAACAATATTCCAAGAACAGAGGTCCAGGGAAAAAATAGGAATAACTACCTAATTTTAGACAAAGTGGATTTCAAGTCAAATCTAATCAGAAGAAGCAAAGATGGTCACTGCTTACTGGTTGAAGGAACAATCATAAATACATGTGCACTAAACACCAGCACTCTCAACTTCATAAAACAAACAGTACTACACATGAAAAATGAGATAGACATTAACACAATTGTAATGGGAAAACTCAATATGTCACTGTCACAAATAGATCAACTAAACAAAAAAAATTAATAAAGAAATATCAGTTGAAACAAACCTCCAAACTATTGGACTTAATAAATGCTACAGAATATCCCACCCAACAACAACAAAATACACATTCTTCTCAGCACCTTATGGGACTTTTTCCAATGAAGAACACATACTAACCAATAAAGTATCCTTAAGTCAATGCAAAAGAATCAAAATTACCCCATGCATATTATCAAATCATAGTGCAATGAAACTAGAAATCAATGGCAAAAGAAAACACTGAAACTATGAAAATATACAGAAATTAAAGAATACCTTCAAATAATCAAAGAGACACAGAAGAAATCAAGGAATAAGGTAGACAGTTCCTACAATCAAATGATAATGCCAGGACAGTATACCAGGTCTCTGGGACACAATGAAGGCAGTCCTAAGAGGAAAATCTAGAACTATGAATGTCCATATAAGAAAAACATAGTGATTCCAAATAACTAACCTAATACTGCACCTCTAGGTCCTAGAAGAAAAGACTGATCCAAATTCAAAGTTAGTATAAGAAAGGCAATTAAAGATCAGAGTAGAAATTACCAAAGTAGAAACAAACAAAAAAAAAAGAATCAATGAAGCCAAGAGTTGGTTCTTTGGAAGAATAAATAAAATAGACAAACTCCCAGCCAATCATACCAAAAAAGGAAAGAAAATATGAAAATGAATGCAATTAGAGTTAAAAGGGTGGGGTCGGGGATATAGCTCAGTGGTTCCAGCGCCTGTCTTGCAAGCGCAAGGACCCGGGTTCGATCCCTGGTAACCACATAGCAATACTGGATGTGGAGACTCATGCCCAGCAGCAACCAGTACCACATACCACAGTGCCGGGTGTGGTGGCTCATGCCTGTAATCCCAGCACTCGGGAGGCAGAGGCAGGAGGATTGCTGTGATGTGAGTTTGAGGCTGAGCTCAGGGCCAGCCTGAACCACAAAGTGAGACCCTGTCTCAAAAAAAAAAAAAAAAAAAACCTTAAAAAAAATTTAAAAATTAAAAAAAAAAAAAGAATAGGGTTAAAAGGGTGAAATCACAACAGATTCTCCCAAAATCCAGAAAATTATTAGTAATTTGAGAACATGTGCTCTGATAACATAGTGACCATAAAAGAAATACATATAGTCCTGGACATGTACAAACTTCCAAAGCTGAACTAAGAAGATACAGAAAGCCCTGAATAATCCAATATTAGGCAATGAGATTAAAAAAATAATAAAAAATAAACTACCGAATAAGAAAACCCCAAGTGTTGATAGATTTGCTGGTGAATTTTATAGAAACATTAGAGGAGCTTTAATGCCAATACACCTCAAACTCTTTAATGAAAGGAAAAGAGTACTCCCAAAGTCTTCCTAGATGATACAATCACCTTGATTCCATAACCAGAAAAGAAAACAACCAACAGAATGAAGAAACAACCTACTAGATAAAAGAATAGGGTTAAAAGGGTTAAATAGGGTTAAAAAAAAATTTTTTTTTTAAATTTACCCGCTATTCCATGGACAGAGGACTTATATGTAGAATACGTAAAGAAAATTAACACTAAAATAAAAGACCTGATCAAAATATTGGCATCCTAAGTGCACAGAAACTTCTCTGAAGAAGAAATACAAATGGCCAGCAAGTAGATGAAAAAATGCGTGCCCGGCAGGATGGTACACACCTGTAATCTGAGCACTCAGGAGGCTGAGGCAGAAAATCGCTGAAGTTCAAGGCCAGCTACACAGTAAGTTCAAGGCTAGCCTGAACTAAAATGATTCCCTGTACAAAAAAAAAAAAAGTTCAATGTCTCTAGCTATTAGAAAAAAAATGCAAATTAAAACAACACTGAGATTCCATTTTACTCCAGAAAATATAGTGAGATAACTGTTGGCAAGGATGTGGCAAGGAGAAGGGGAACACTTGTGAACTGTTGATAAGAATGTAAACAAATACAATCATTAGGGAAATCAGTATGGAGATTCCTCAGAAAACTTAAACAAGAAATTCTACTGAACCAAGCTATTCCCTTTGTAGATATTTTCTCAAAAGAGTAAAATATATCCTATTACACTGATACATGCATACCTATATTTATAGAAACATAACTCACAAAAGGTAAGTCTTGGAAGCAGCCTATATGTTCATCAACAGATCAATGATCAAAGCATGAGGTATTTATACATAATGGAGAATGATTCTGACATAAAGAAAGATAAAGTTGAGTCATTTATAGAAAAATGGGTGCACTTCGAGACCATAATGTAAATAAATTGATTCATAAACTAAAGTATCACATGGTTTCTCTTATATGTGAAACCCAAAATACAATTAAGAGCAAAATGAAAGATAACAGGATGTAGTGCGATAAACCTTTTGCATATGGCAAAAAGTCCAAGAGATGGAGGGAGGTGGAAGGGAGGGAAAGGGAAGTCAATTTTTAAAAGAGAACTAAGATATGTTATAGACATGTACCAATTTCCCACAAGAAATCCAATCATTATGTACTGCAAACATGTACTAATAAATAAATAGTAAAAAATTAAATTAAAAAATTCCCATACTAGAAGTACTCTGTGACAATGGGCATTCTCATGATTGAGAGTAGAACCGTTTTCTCCGCACACCATTCCTTAAATGTTCTAGTCAGCCGTTATAACACTGAAGAGTGTTCTTCAAATCAGAAAACACAAGGAACAGCCCCTTGTAGAATTCTGATTGACCAGCTTTTTTTTCCCCCAGGAAAACTCTGTGATTTCCAAGGAGTCCTTTGAAGTTTGGTCTCAATATCATGATTATATTTCTTAAAAAACTGAAATCTGAAGCAGTATTCTAGTGCAGTGCCAATGAAATTGACCAACGCTGCTGCTTTTTGCAACCGTCAAACATGTGGAACAAATTTCCCATTCACTTGCCTCATGTTAAAATCTGTTGTTAAAATGCCTTGAATGGATCCATCAGAGTTGCTCAGCTCTCAAAAACTCCCTAATAGTCAGTTGCCTGTTTGACCAAATCATTTTAACATTCTCCGACTCTTTCATTCACTTACTCTCTCAGTATTCCCTTGGGTTTTTGATCAGTTTAAGGACACTTCAATCTCTCCTCATCTTCAACCAATTCACAACCTTTATGATGTCACTGGAACAACTTGTGAATTGTCTTCGTGGTTCCTGGAGCATGACCATCAATTAATGTTAACAATTCCTATGCTTCTTTCAGCACCTTTTTGCAGCTTGAAACAAAATTCCATGTTAATGCACTATTTGTGATCCCTGGTTTACCGCACACTTTAAATACACATCTGTCTCAGCCACAGCTCACAACCAACTGACTGCACCAAACAAAATGAAGCTGCCACACACTGTTCCTGAGATTTCTCACACAGAAAACCCCTGCCTTTTCCACTGGATGGCACCGGAAGCAGTGCGTATCATAGACTGTGATCACACCTCATACATGTTGTACTGGCCTGCACAAAATCCTCTCTGAGGCCCAATGAAGCAAAAGCAATTCAAATTCTCCTGCTGCTCTAATAATTGGCACTTCAGTCTCAGCACAACTTCCCGTGAAAGACATTGAACCTAGTTGAAGTCATCAAAAATCCCTCAGAACATACGGGTTTTGGTGGAAGCAATCTGCCAATAATATTGAGCAAGCTAAATAAAGAAAAAGGCCTAAGCAAGGCTGGCCCTCATCCAAACTCTGAACACACAGTCAATGTGGCAAGGCGTCAGTTCAAAAGATCATCTGCTCAGTAGCAGCAAAGCTAAGTTAAAAGTGAGTGTTCCAAGGAAACTAATTTCATGTTTGTGTTTAATCTCTGTATTAAAGAAACATCAGACAAGTGGTATTTAGAGAAACTCTAAAGCAAAATCCAGATTCTGGGACTCAAATCATGTTAGTCTTGTGAGAGAATAGCCATTTGGGAGAATGAGCAATAAATACAGAAATGTGTTTACAAAATACACTACATTTCTCTACGCTTTGTACTCCAGAAGAAGCAAATCGGAGTACTGTTTTCTGATGCGCTGCACTAACCATATTATTGGTTATTGCAGATGTAGCTCAGTCTATCTTTCTTTAAGGCTGCCTGGTTTACATTTCCTTCTGGAATTCCAAATGTGCCAGAAGGCTGCCACATCTCATCAAAGTATAAAATATTCCTCGATGTGTGAAATAGTCTCTGTCATATGTCTTTTACCTTGAATATTTGTATTTCCTATGAAATTTTAATGTATCTATAAATCAAAAGCATCTACTTGCAGTAAAAAGTGGACCTGGGGGATACTGATAATTTTGGGTGCCGGGTTTGAGAGCTGTTATTGTCTAAGGATTTATGTCTTTAAGGTGACTCATATGTCATATGAATCTTGCTGTACTCCCAGTGGTCACTGCTGAGCAAGGTTTCTATGCAGAAAAGTTTGAATCAACAACAAAATGTTATGGAAACAGGCTGTCAAACTGAAATAATAGAGATTCATGAGGGAAATATCTTGAGCAAAGCTTTCATATATATATATATGATATATATAGAAGATATATAACATATTATTATGTATATATAATGAACACAGAGACTGGAAACCAGGTAAACTCACTGGATAATCCACTGACCAGGTCCAGCCAATTCTGAACACCTTTGAGGTGACCCAGTGGCCCTTCCCAGGCCATACACAATGGGCTTACCCTCCTGGATACAACCCAGTAAGAAGTATTACTATGACAGTAGCACATAGTTTATTTACATCCAAGCAGGAGAAAAGACAGTGGGTTTGTTAAATGATTTATTATCATTTTTAAGAAGAAAACACAAATAAATATGTTTCATTCAACCAGAAAAAAATGGAAACATTTACCCTAAAATCAAAGAAAAAACAAAAGATGAAATTTGATTCCTTTATATCATCCTTTTCCACAAAGAATCAGGACATCTCGCAGATAGAAGAGTAGAAAAATTGATGGAGGAAAATTTTAGTGAAATAATCAGCTGTCATTAAGAAAAAGCCTACCTCAAGGACACCCCTGTTAAAAGTACAAATATATGCTTCCAGAGACAAGCCCCAAAAGACAACACATTGATTTATAACTATCTATTATACTTTAGAGAAATAACAGAAGGAAGTAGAACAGATTCCAAAAGTGATCAAAACTTTAAAATTCCACTTGGATGTATCCCCAGGAAATCTATGCTAATTTTCTATTGGTTCTCTTCTATAGATTGATTTTGAGGAAAAGAGAAGTATTTTTTTCTCCTCCCAAATCTCTAGAAATTCTGAAACCCATCATCAGGATTCACAATTCCATCCATGCTGGAAGCAAATTTCATCTAGATCTATCACCTGCGAACACCCCTTCTGTTTGGACATACAAGACAGTGTTGGATCCTTCGCAAAGAATGAGATGTATTTCTCTTTAATTTTTTCAATGTTCTCCTGTGCTGACTGCCATGAATCCAGTGAGCAAAGGATTCTCAAAGGATTCTCAAAGACACCTTTGAGAAATGCAGCTCTGTTGTCCCCAAAGCATCTCTTGCTTGCAGATTTTTTTTTAATTATCTTTATTGGTACATTAAATATACACATCATGATTGCACTCCATAATGGGGATTTGTACCAGTATAAGACACAACTTAATTCTCATTTTTTCCCATAGCCCCACCCACCCTACCACCCCCCCCATATATATAAAATTTGTTTCCTTACTTTTTTGTTACAATCTCAACATTGTCCCCTTGCAGATTTTTTTATTGGGACATTTTATATACACATCATGATCACAATCAACATTGTGAACATTGTGTCAGTACACAACACAACTTAATTCTCATTTTTTCCCATTCCCCTGTCCACCTTACAATCCCGTTCCTATATACATAAGCTGAGCTTCCTTTGTTACCATCAAATGTTTTCTTTCCCTTCTTTACTTACTCCTACCCCCTTTTTCCCTTTGAATATTTTCTATTTCACAGTATCTATCCTACACGCGCTTACAGCTTTGCTGGCTCACTTCATATCCATTGCATTTCAAAATGTTGAAGAGAGAAGCAGGTTCTACACATGTCTTTGAGACTTGACTGTCTTGATTCTGAGTAAAGGACTGCCTATTCAATAGGAGCACGAGGGCTTCAAGACTCCAAGGGTACCATCTCAATCTTATTAAATATTGAGTTGCTGCAGACAAAGGAAAACCAAAGTAGATACCCATGTTCCCAACACAGACGCCTATAGGTAAGGACAGATGTCTTAATCGCAACTTTTTATTCAGAGAGGGGGGATACAGTACATGCACAAGAAGTATTTAAACAATAGGCACAAGAATTATCTCAGCAATTTAACCTTAGTCAAAAATCATATTGTTGCCATCGTAGATACGGCCACGGTGAACTATTCTTATTTGCCTCCATTGTAAGGCAAGTGAGGAAAGGTTTTACTGTCACTATTTTTAAGAGATTACTTTGGGGAAATCCTTAGGCTTTCTCTCAATTATGTCATCATTACAGGTGTTGAACTTGGGGAATGTGGTAGGAAAGAGAACACAAGTAAAAGGCTCAATGAGATTATATCCTTTCAGGGAATATAGCTTTTTGAGTCCAAGCCAAATGAAAGTGCTCAGTTGGAATTTGTTGGCTTCTGAAAGTGACAATGAAGAACATTACTTCTTGAATGAATAAGCTACAGACCTGGATCACGGTCTATGAAACTGTGACATAATTTTTAAAATGCACGTGTTTGTTTTCTTTCAGTTTCCTGGTATAGAGAGCTTGTAAAACCCTTGGAAGCCTAAGTATCTCTTTTGTAAGCGAAGGTGATACTAGCTGTCAGGGGTTCCTGCCATCTCAAGATGAGGGCTGGTTTCCAAGGTAACCAGTCTTGTAATTAAAGCATTTGGAACTTTCAGTCCTACCTTGGGGTGAGGAGAGGAACTACCGGTTGAATTCATCATTAATGGCCAATGATTTCATCGGCCATGCCTGTTAATGGAATCTTGAAGTGCTTCTGAGTAGCTGAACACATGGAGTATCATGTGCCAATTCCCCCATAACTTGCCCTGTTCTTCTCTTCCATTCAGCTACCCCTGAATTGTGTTCTTTATTCAAAATGAGTAAGTAAATCATTTTTTTAAGTTCTGAGAACTACTCTAACACACGTTTAAACCTATACAGAGAATCATGGGGACCTCTTAATGAAGCACAGGTTAGCAACCTGGGCTTTTGGTTGGCATCTGAAGTAGGCAGCAGCTTGAGGGTCAGGGCCCTTGACCTGACAGATGGGTGCTAACTGCTGAGGGTCAGACACCCAGCTAGTATTGGAAGGTTGCTTGGTGTGGAAAAACCCAGACATAGTGAAATACTGAGAGCGGTCAAAGTATAAAGAGAAGGAGAAAATAGTTCCTTCCAAATTTAACATAGTCCAAAGTGATGTCGAGAAAATTATACAAACATTTCACATCCCAACTTGCTCATTTCTAAGCAGAAGTTTTGCTTCCCTAACCAATTTGGCTTTTGTAAAAACTACTCTGAATTTTAAATAAACTCTAGAGTTGCTTAGAGGTAAACACTGTAAATAAAGGCAGAGAGCAGCTGATGTTTTAAAGTACATTTTGGAATTATGTGTATTTTCCCACATCTACCCTAGACTCCCTAGGAATTTCTGTGGGGAGCTTCATCCTTCCTCCACCCTGGCCTTTCTACCAGCCTCCCTTCTTGCCCTGTGAACTGCATTACCTCATCTTTCCTAAAACTGCCCACGAGGGCTTCTTCCAGAGGTGCTCCACCAAGCCTTCCTTCATCACCATGCTTGAAAGGTTATCTTTAAATAATTTAGGTTCATGATTTAAAATAGATTATACTTTGCACCTCAGAATAAAATAAGTTTTAAATCTCTCTCTTTCTTCCCAAAAACTAGATGATCTTTCAGAGGCTCACAAATGTATGCACACAATGCTACTTCTTCCTATTCCACAAGGCAATGCTTTGGCACCAGTCCCCTGGACACGCTGCACAAGCCACATTTGGTGGATAACCTCTCTGTAGCAGATAGTGAAAGGGCGCGTTCTTTCCTGCACACGTATGGGATCATCCTGCTCAACTGGCTACAGTGTGTGAACCTCATTCAAACTGGCCAGCCCTATACATGGTAAAGAATGTATTTCTGATAATACTTTAGTTAAATTTGGACCACAGCCAAGGGACTCTGGCAGACTAAAGCCACTTTACCAACATTCTACTCTTAGCAAGAAAATTCATGATAAAAAAAATATATAGGGCCGGGGAGTTAGCTCAGTGGTTCCGGTGCCTGTCTTGCAAGCGCAAGGGCCCGGGTTCGATTCCCTGGTAACCACATAACAATACTGGGTGTGGAGACCCACACCCAGCAGCAACCAGTACCACATACCACAGTGCCGGGCGTGGTGGCTCACGCCTGTAATCCCAGCACTCGGGAGGCAGAGGCAGGAGGAT
>PVIR01046567.1:0-10208 GCA_004026965.1 Petromus typicus
TTTGTGGTTCAGGCTGGCCCTGAGCTCAGCCTCAAACTCACGTCACAGCAATCCTCCTGCCTCTGCCTCCCGAGTGTTGGGATTACAGGCGTGAGCCACCACGCCCGGCACTGGTATGTGGTACTGGTTGCCGCTGGGGTGAGTCTCCACACCCAGTATTGTTATGTGGTTACCGGGGATTGAACCCAGGTCCTTGCGCCTGCAAGACAGGCGCCGGAACCACTGAGCTAACTCCCCGGCCCTGGATTTGCTTTTGAAAGGGCACTAATCCTCTTCATGCGACTGCTCTCAGCACTTCCCAGAGCCATTTGGCGATTAGATTTCAACATACGTGTTTTAGAAGATACATACAGTGAGGCAATAGCAGTTTCCAGAGAAGCCAAAACTAATTAAATTTTTTAAAGTCATTAATATTTTCTTACATAGTATTTTAAAGGTAGTATTTTATCTTATTTAGGTACTTAAGTTATTTAGAAATGATCTAGATACTCACTTGATTATCTATCATTTAATTTAACTTAACATACCCTAGTGTTTCAAGGTCTCAGAAAGATTTTGGAAGCCACACCTAAACAGACAGTATAAAACACAATTATTATTGAAATAAAGCTTTTCAGAATTTTGCATCTTGATTAGAATCAAATTTGTACTGTTAAACAACTAAAGTCATAGTTTATTTGTTTAGTAAACTTGGGTATAATCAAAATAGAATTCTTTTATACTCACTGTTAGTAACCCTGGAAAATAATTGTCTTTTATTAAGCAAATAATATTAAACTATTTTTATTTACTAAAGATTTACTCAGATCTCATGAATTTAAAAACCATTTGGGTTGGTTCCTATGTTTCTTAGAATGTAAGAATATTTAATTTATGCAAGTGTTTAGTTTTGGGAAAACTATTTAGAATATGGCTCTTCTAAGGAACTTTATACAAAAATTTGAGAACACTGTTTGGAAGTAAGAAGATATCACCTGATGCATAAATATATCGATATACAGACACAAAAAATTAGTTATGATAAAATACGAATGTTTAAATTTTAAAATATTATAATAATATATACATTGGCATTAATCCTTCTAAAAGTAGTTCCCTCTCACTTAAAAAATACTTAGCCTTTGTTCTTGTCACTTTCTGAAGCAGGTCAGGAAGTCCTCTTCATGCATGTCTTTAGTTGCACTGTCGTGGCTGCCTTGAAGTCCTGAACTGATTCAAAATAATTACCCTTCATGGTCAGTTTAACTTTGAGGATGAGCCCGAAGTCACATAATACCAGACCCAATGAATAAGATGCATGAAGACACACTAATGTTCTTGTGAGCCTGTTTTTAAAAACCATATCTCATAAAGTCACTCATGAAAGAGGATGTCCAGAACTGCTTTATAAAGTGGAAAGAAGGATGGGACAAGTGTGTTTAAACCAAAAGGAAATATTTTCAAGGGGATTAATGGCAATAATGGTAATATATTTAAAAATTTTGAACATCCACCATATAATTTGATTACCCCATGCCTTATAACTTTCAAAGTAACAGACTTATTGTACTTTACATAAGATTTGGTTTTCCTCTTTATATTACTTTTATTTGAGGTGTATTTCTGGCAAAGGGAACAAATTGTTTTCTGTTCAGTACTAAGGCTAAAGCTTTTTATCAGTATTTATTTACTTAAGCTGTTTTTATTCATCCTGACTCTGTCTGTCTGTCTGTCTCTCTCTCTCTCTCTCTATCCATCCATCCATTTGAGGAAGATTGTGGCTGAGCCTCCAGTGGTGTTCATTTTAGTTAGCTGCAAAGCTGCTTTTCAAAGACTAGGGTGAGCTAAGGGAAAAGGCACTGAGTTTTAAAAGTGTATGTTGGGTACTTATTGATGTTTATAAGGAGGAGAAATAAAATTCTTCATATTGTGTATCAAGAAACAGCAGAACAATTAAGGAGCCCCAATTCTGTGGTTGAGAACCAGAGTTATTTCCCCAGATGTTTGCATTTTAAAGAGAGGCTCTCGGTTCTTGAGAAGATTTTTAAAGTGACTGGTCTGTGAGGGGTTTTAGGGACGTATTTGTCTTTTGCCAAGTTTCATCTGGAATAAACTGTAAATTCTTAGTGGTTGAGGGTTATTGACCAGGGGTTCAGAGGAGTTGACTGAGGAGGCAGAGACCTGGGGCAATTACTGTCTGAGTGTTTCTTCCTTAGGGAAGAACAGTCCTTTCCCAATGTTCTGACTTTTCTCGTATCTGCCAGCACCTTGAGATGATCAAGGAAGCTTTGGAATTGATAAGAAAGATCTATTGATCTTTGATAAGAAAGGCTCAGGGTTACTTACTCCTGGGGTTATATTCTGTACTGCAGCAGGGTGGAGAGCATGTGCCGTTCCTCTTGATGTTGAACAGGTTTGCCTTAGTGTTAATACTGATGCGGACCCAGCAGGAGCTCCCAGCATAACTAAATCTCAGTGATGATAATGTGTCTCTTGGGCAGATCAAATGGGGACAGGCATTCATGAAGCTGAAGTTATGTCCTGTGCCCCAACTGCCTTAGCTGGTTCCCTCATAGGAGCCAGAAGTAGGGCTGGCTTGAGCCAAACCCATGCAGCACCCACAAGTTATGGAGCAGAGCAGCAACAGCAACAGCCATGCCCACCATGCTGTGGGTCCTATGCTGGCTTCCACTCCAGATCTTGTGTTGGCTCTTCTGAAGTCTATCCAACAACAAAAATCCCCGAAATAAAAAAAAAATTGGTTAATGTGCTCTGTCACCTAGGATTTTGATCAGTATGACACCAAGTAGATAGCCGGGCTTTAAAATAGAATTATTTAGGGAATAATCTAGAATTCTGGATATAATAGTTAAACAGTTAAGATTGGATTCATTGGGCTAGTATAGTTTAGTTTTAGAGCATATGCATAGTATGTGTTTTAGATTCTGAGTTCAACCCCAGCATCTCCCCAAAAAAGTGGAAGTCATTTAAAATAAGGTGGTTTTCCACAAGTTTTATGTTATATGGTAAAGACCCAGGACCAGTTAACACTTTGTTACTTTTATGTTTAATAGAGGAATATAGGATTTAACATAGGATTAAAGCAATTTAAATGCATAAACTCATTATTTATGATTTTTCTTGCTTTAGGAAATTAAGTTAATATCTTAGTAAACTGTTTTAAATTCATGGATTCGGTGCATGTTTTCTGTAAGGAAAAATCTGTAACATGAAGTATATAATACTATAAGACTGTCTTCCTCTGAAGCAGAGATTTAATTGTACATATTATAATGGATCTATTAGGATTTAGTAATAATAATGGTCCAAAAGTATGTTAAGAAAAAAATCTTTGGAATTGTAATCCATATGTGATTTGAAAGGTCTGCAGTATAATAGTTCAGATTCAGTCTTTGATTGGTATTGGGTTGCTTTGTAATTATGTGTTCTTTTTTGTTACTTGTGGATCGTAATGGTGGTTTGTAGAGTTTTACAAATCTCACTCTAGGTTCTTGGACTGGAACTCAGATATAATAGGTTGTGCCCTTTCTCTGTACTCAGTTTTGTTTCTTTTACAAAATCCTTGAATATAACTGAAATATGTTTTGTTATTTCCCCATTATTATAAAAACCTTACCAGGTTGGTGGATACTGGGATAAGTCTTGTAGCACAGTGACTCAGTTGAAGGAAGGTCTCAACAGAATCCTCTGTCTAATCCCCTACAATGTGATCAACCAGTCAGTGTGGGAGTGTATTATGCCAGAGTGGCTGGAAGCCATCAGAACAGAAGTCCCAGATAACCAATTAAAAGAATTCAGGGAAGTATTAAGGTGGGTAAGTAGTTTAATGAAGTCATTGTAATTATAATGATATCTAATGATTATTGAGCATGTACTGTGTTGTTAGACACTCTGGTAAATTCTTTATATGATCTTTTTTACTTTTTAGACAACTTTTGGTGAAATTTAGAGTCCTCGAATGAAATAGCTGCTATAAATTGAGCTAAGATTAGAATTGTTCAGAAAAGATTTTGTTTCTCTGAAAAAATAAATGTATACCATATTGTTTGCTTATTTGAGGTTTGTTGGGAAAGGTCAAAGGGAAAGTGTTTTAGATATTGAAGAGTAACTCTAAATCTTTAGAAATAGTTTCTTCCGTTAAGGCTAATACGAGTATAAATATTAATGCTGTTGCAGCCATATGGATTATTTATGTCTATTTAATAATACTGACTGTTCTTTTACAGAGAAAAAAATGAGATATTGTTAATAGCAGTTCAGAATACTAAAGGTTTGGGCGCTCCAAATAGGAGAGAGCTAGAAATACTTTGGTGGAATTAGTAAGCCCTGATATAAGCCCATTGGTCATTTATTTTTGTTGATCTGCTTTCCAGCAAAATGTTTGACATTGAACTCTGTCCTCTACCTTTTTCAATGGAAGAGATGTTTGGCTTTATTAGTTGTCGGTTTACAGGATACCCCTCCTCTGTGCAAGAGCAAGCTTTGCTATGGCTTCATGTAAGTGAATGACACTGACGATCATTTTGGACAGTAATTCTTAGCCTATACTGTAAGCTTTAGAAACTTAGGTAGTGTTGCGGGGAATTTTTGCAGAGTCTGTTTGTTAAGGATATTTGTAAACTTATGTTTCACACACATAGATAAGTGATTAAATTTCAGAGATACATAGCTCTAGTTGTGGTTTATAATTTAAATTTATGCAATAATATTATTAAATAGATAGGCCTGTTGGTTCTTATGTGTTACCTGTTGTCTAGGACCTTAGGAATCTTTGATATTAAACAAATCTTTTGCCTGAAAAGACTGAAAAGTACTGATTTAGGGAGAGGTTCATACTGTTTCTTTATTCTTGAAAAAATTTCCCTTCTATTTCTACTGTGAGCTCCAACTCATCTTTAAAATTCTAACTCAAAAATTATTGCCTCTGTAGTTTTCTGCTACTTCATGCTGCCATCTTCTCATCAAGATTGTTATTCTTTCCCCCAATAGTCAGAGAGGCTCTGTGCTAATTCTGTTTGATCTTAAGAGTTAGGTTTTTGTTTTTTGTTCTGTTTACTGTCAAATTCAAGAAGCATATTTTATTTTTTAGATTACAAGCCTCTTCATTCTTTATCTCAGCTTCTAGACATGCTTTGTATTAGTGAATATTAAATAAAAATGTATTACCTTGAATTGAATATCTGACATGGTTTAGGCAGTTGCTGAAAACAAGGAAAGGTTCAATGTTTAAGTTAACCATAGATACAAATCCTGTGTGTGTGTGTGTGTGTGTGTGTATGTGTGTGTGAGTGTGTGTGTATTGGTGATTGAACCTAAGGCCTTGTGCGTTCTAGGCAAGTGCCTCAACACTAAGCTGTGTCCTTAGTCCTCCAGATACATTTCTATGCTGTGTAAGGATATGACCCTATCAGCCCAGTTAGAAACTGACTTTCTGAGTTCTAAACTATGTAACAGTAATTTGACAGAGTAAAGGAATCATTTTTTTAAAAGTCACTTTTAGGATCCAGAATTTTAACTTTTTATCCCCAAAGAGATCTCAGTAAGATCATTCTCATTTTAGGAAAGCCAGTCTTGCTATAGTTGGCTAGATGTTCTCTCAGAAACTGAACAAGCATGGCAGTACGCTTCTATCTTTCCAGCGTACACTCACAGATTCTGTGGACTGGTTTTGACATTGCTGTGAAGACAGAGCCCTGCAGTTGAAGGTTTCCAAGGCCTGGCCTGACCACTTGGGAACAGAATGTACAATAAAATGTTTAAGGTTCATTTGTGTATTAATTAATTGGAAACATTTATGGAAAGAATATAACTTACTAGTATTGAGATAGGGAAAATGGAAAGTTCAAAAATGACTTGAATTTCCTTGTTGCAAAATTTAAGGATGATTATGCTGATAGAATGTATGTAAAGTTAAATGTCCTTATGTTTAATAGTTTGCTTTTGGGAGAGATGTTACACATTAAATATATTTTTTCTGGATTTTAAAGTCTACATGTTTTCCTGGAAGGTATATGCCTTTCTCTCCCCAGGTATTATCTGAATTAGATATCACGGTTCCACTTCAACTGTTAATAAGTATGTTTTCTGATGGAGTTAATTCTGTGAAAGAACTGGCAAATCAAAGAAAATCAAGAGGTGGTGAGCTGGCAGGCAGTCTTGCATCTCGAAGGGTAATTATCACCATACCTGTTCTTACCTTAAAAAATGTTGAAAACTCTTGTCCCTTGTACCAAGCCTAAAACTAGTGTCATGGAAGTCACTTTGAAAATACTTTTCCATCACATCTCATTCTATTGATCTTTAAGCTACCTCAAAAAGAAAGCATTACTAAACTCATGAATGTAGGTTCCATTTGGTATGTAATTAGTAAGTTACTGAGTTTTTACTTTCTTTGAAAAATTTTTTAGCTCTCATCACAATGAAAGGAAAAAGAGCAGCTTTTCTGGTGATACTACAGTTTTGTGGGTGGGGAGTGGAGGGACTGTCTCCTATTTAATAGAATTCCTTAACCAGCTCCTATGCAAATCAGTACTTCACTTTGGGGTGAAGAGATTTGATTTTTTTCCATATTGTGTTATGGGAAGGGTTAAATTAACTGATAGTGACTGTAAATGATGCTGTCACTAGCAACTAATTGAATTCATTTGATTGAGCTGTTTGCACGTGTATGGATGAGAAACATACAAATCTGTTGAATTTTTTTATGGTACTGAGTATTGAGCTTGGGCACTCTATTACTAAATTACATCCCAGCCCTCTTTACTTTTTATTTTGAGATAGGGTATTGCTAAGTTGCCCCATTGGGTTTTGAACTTGCAATCCTCCTACCACAGCCTCCTGAGTACATGTGATTACAGGTGTATGCTACTAGGCCAAGCAATTTTTTTTGAGATTTAGTGTCTTTCTATTATGCATTTGAATTTCTTTTTTCTATTTTCCCCACGTTTTTTATGACCATCTATTGGCTGTAAGAGTGATGGGTTTAATTTTGGCAGATTGGTACATGAACATAATTGACTTTAATTATTTCCCTGTGGAGGATCTGATGGAATTTCTACATATATAGAACATTCTCACACCATGAGCAGTTTTGGAGAGATTGACTCAAACCTGAAGGTTGGCAAGGACCTTTCCTCTCCTTGTCAAGCCTCTTTATGAAGTCTCCCCCACCATTCCACCTGACACCTAGAAGCTAGAAATCTAACATAAAAATGAGGTCATAGTTTGTATTTGTTACTGTTTTGAAATCATTACTTCGTTCTTACTCGCTGATGGGAATAAACTGCCAACAATAAAATTTATTTATTTCTTCTATACTTGTAAAAAAAACCCTTTGTGAAGCACTTTATGTGAAATGTAAAAAAAAAAGTATTTTGTGTGAAATGTTCATCGTGAGTGTTATCACAAGATTATGAGAGGCAATCAGGGAAGAATTTTTTTATCCACATTTTATAATTACTTTACCTGATGTTCATTCAGTAAAATAATAAAGTGAAGTGATTTCCTATAAATAGGCAGGTATATAATTCTTAGTGGATTCCTCTTCCTTTTTGCTTTAAAATGGTGTTTTTGGAGTATCCTGCTTATTAGATCTTTCTGAGAAAAATATGAGTTGAGAGTAGTGTACAGATATGTCACCCACAGCTTGATATAAAATTTTCCTGGATGGTTAAAATGAAGAAACTTCAATGGAGATTTTGTCTATAGAGTTTTGAGAAAGATTAAAGAAGCAATGAAGTTCATGAGGCACCCAATGTCTAGTAATAGTCCAGTAGTAAGAAGCTACTATGCCCCAAAAGTGAAAGGAACAAAGAGGAGAGCTCCTAGACCTGATGAGCAGCTGAAACTGCAGGGAAGGGCTGGCGAGAGAAGCTGCAGAGTCATGGGGCTACATCTAGAGATGTGTCTCTAAAGCAGGAGGTGGCAGGAGATACTCCTACTTCCTGCTCCTCTGGCTTCAGGTCTTCTTTTGGTGATGCTTTCCACTGACTCTATGCCACTTGGAAGCCAGGCCCCAAAGGAGCCTGAGGAGACTCAGTCCACAGCTTCTTAGGACATACAGTAGAGCAGAGAAGGGTAGTAAAGGTCTGGAGTGGCATGTGGATGAGCAAATATAGAATAGCCAGTGCAGCAGGCTTGATGGATATTGTTTCTCAGGAGAGTCACTGTGATCCATAGAAGCTGTTAGTCCTTAAATAGTCGTATTATCCTGGGTTTCTGTGTTTATGATTCCAAAACTGTCTTGGGTATTTGGTTTTTGTAATTTTTATGCTATGTTATGGTTCAGATTATGGAGAATGTAATCAGTTTAATCTGTTCTAATTGGAAATGTTTGATGGATAAAAATACAATAGTAAATGCCTTTGTTCTTCAGGATGTTAATGTTTCATTTCCTGACAATTACTCTGAAAGTCTGAATGATTTTATTTATTATTTTTATATCTTGTGAGTATCTATAGTTTTTGGAGATACTAATGTCATTGGGTAATAACAAAAGAAATTATGTGACAGCTATAAATGCCTTCCATAGAGACTTTGAATATTTTATTCTGCTATTTGAGTATCTATGAGTTCATCTACCTGTGTTAACATTCTTTCTTGTAGGTGAGTGTTGCCTCTGATCCTGGTCGACGAGTTCAGCACAATATGCTGAGTCCATTTCATAGTCCTTTCCAGAGTCCGTTTCGGAGTCCTATGCGTAGTCCATTTCGTAGCCCTTTCAAGAATTTTGGACACCCAGGAGGAAGGACTATTGACTTTGATTGTGAAGATGATGAAATGAATCTAAATTGTTTCATCCTCATGTTTGATCTTCTCCTGAAGCAGGTAGCTGAAGCATGAGCTTCCTTTAGTTCAGAGGTGAAGAATGAGGGAGAGCGTTATATAGTGATTCTTACCTTGTATTGAGCATCTTCACACTTGCTGAAATTATGCAGCAGCACTCAAGACATTTTGCAAACTCCTTTGGGAATTTCCTAAAGAGTCTGGAAACTACTTGTGTGAATATCTGCAATGATGTTGACATGTGAAAATGGATTTGAATTTTAGAAACATCCTAGCATCATTAGAATTGATTCTGTTGAATATATTGGATGAACAAACTGGATAATACTATTGTTGGGAAGAGCAAGGTACAACTCTATAGTGATGGGGCTAATTTTAATATATATTATAAATGGATTTCAAGATAGTTTTTAAAAGATAAGTAAAAGGCTTTGATGAGAACATATCTTTATAATTTTTCTTTCGAAATAATTTCAGTTTTGCATAAAAGTTGCAAGAATAGTACAAAAAATCCTAAATATTTGTCAGATTTATCAGTTGTTAACACTTACTACATTTATTTCTTTCTGTTTTTCTTTGTATGTATGCATGAATTTTTTAATTAACCATTTGAGAATAAATTGCAAACTTTATATCCCTTTATCTATAAGTACTTCAGAATATATTTCCTAAAAAGGACATTCTGTTATATAACTACAGTATAGTTGTAAAGATCAGAAATTATACATTTAAAAATTGATATGATAATAGTATCTTTATAGGAAAAGGAAAAAAACCCACTTAAAGCAGTTTTGATTTAGGAACAATCCAAGATCATTCATTACAATTATTTGTACTGTTTTCTTAATCATCTTTAATTCAAGAGAGTGCCTTAACTTTTATCATTCATGTCCTTGACATTTTTTCAAGAATTTAGCCATTTTGTAGAAGGTGTTTAAATTTGAATGCATCGATATTTCCTTATGAGCTAATTAGGGTCGTATATTTTTGGCAGAAAGATCACAGTTGTAGTGTTATGTATGTCCTTTAAAGCGATGATAACTTTGCTTACTTGGTTAATGTGATTTATTTGAAGTTTCTTTATTAGAAAGTCACTATAATCATCCCTCTGTATTTGTGGGTTCCCCTGCTACAGACTCAACTAACCAAAGAATGAAAAAAATTTTTTTTTTTTTTTTTTTAGGTTTTTTGAGACAGGGTCTCGCTTTTTGTGGTTCAGGCTGGCCCTGAGCTCAGCCTCAAACTCACATCACAATCCTCCTGCCTCTGCCTCCCGAGTGCTGGGATTACAGGCGTGAGCCACCACGCCCGGCACTGTGGTATGTGGTACTGGTTGCTGCTGGGTGTGGGTTTCCACACCCAGTATTGTTATGTGGTTACCGGGGAATCGAACCCGGGCCCTTGCGCTTGCAAGACAGGCGCCG
>PVIR01046569.1:0-10204 GCA_004026965.1 Petromus typicus
TCTATTGCGTAAACTTTCATTTTCTTTCTTAATTTCCTGGGCTTCTGCTTGTAGGTGTTGAAAAGGTTTCATTGCTTTTGCTGTCTTGGATTCTATCAACTCCATGATTTCCCCTTTAACTTTATTAATCATTGTGTTGACAGTGTCCAATATCTCTGCTTTCATCTCAGAGATCATTTCTGATTTCCATTTTACTAGATCTGCTTTGGTTACCATTTCCGAGGACCCTGGAGGCTGGCCTTCAAACTTCTCTATTTCCCTTCCCCCTGTGTTACCTTGAGGTGAGGATCTTTGTATCTGAGACTTTAAGTGTTTCCTCATTTCTGAGTTTTTGTCCTTGCTGTTGTTTTTGGCTTTGTACCTGCCCTGTTTTCTGGGTATGTTTGTTGCAAGTCTCTTTTCTCCTAATATTAGGAACCTTAAAATATTAGTGTTTCCTGGGTTGTTCTTTGCAGTCTGTATTGGGACCTTTAAAAAAACCCGTAGTTCTGGCACAGCATGTGAGGCACTCAATCAATACAGTCAGAACACCTTCTCCCATCTGCTTTAGAGGCAGGAGGCTCTGGCTCCTGTGCTTCTGTAATGACACTGCCAAAGGTTCCAATAGGCCAGCCTGCTCACCAATACAGAGTCTCTGGGCTCACTTGTGCAGTCTTCCTGGAGGCCAGTAGGCTGTAGGCCCTGTGCAGCTGCAATGGTACTGGCTGATGTTCCAACAGGCCCACTTACTCACCATTACAAGGTCACTGGATGTGCTTCTGCATTTGCCATGGAGAAAGTCAGACTGTGACCTGCTAAACTCAATCACTGATTCAGTGGCACAATCACCATTTCCAGAACTGCCAGCTGCTAACCTCAGTCTCTGGACGCTCTTCTGGTGTGGGCCTGGAGGCCAATAAGCTCCAAGCCCAGCACAGATTCAATGGCGCAGTTGCAGGTTCCAAAGCCGCCCACTGCTAACCTCCCAAAACATTATTCTAATATTGTCATACAACACTATGCTCTAGTTCAGGGACTGCTGAATAAAATCCTGTATTAGTGAGGACTGAAGTTTATCAGCACTGACACTTGGACAGCACAGAAGGAGGTCGCACCCAGAGATGTGATTCTAAGGGAGGGAACAGGAGAGGAGACACTTCTGGTTGTGAAGATGGAGGACTGGACTCTGGACCTGCCCTGGAGCTGGACAGAGACAGACTCACTCCTAGAGGCTCCACACGTCATTGCACCTTAAGCACCTGGACTCCAGCCCACAGAGTGCTGAGCGGACTCCTGACCTGGGAATGGGAAAACCATGACTTTTGGACATTTCAGCCCTAAGTTCATGCTAAATCTCACTGTAGAAAAAATAAATACACAATTCTTCACTGCGTTTTCCTGTAGGCATCATCCACAGTATAAGAGGTAAGGAACACTAAGCTCCTCAAATTTCTACTGAGCCCTGTAAACCTCCCAAGGACAGGAGGCCCAGAGGCTGCTTCATCACAGAGTCACCAGAGGCCCCTCAATCTGAAACACACAACGGCCAGCACAGTTTCACTCACTGTATCATGTGAACATGGAAATGTGTCACTTAATCATTTCACAGTGGTATCAAAAGTCACCATGTAATAGGATTCACATAGGAAGTAGCCATCATTACCCACTAAAACTTCAATTGATGTTTCCAACTCTAGACTCTCTCTGTGAAAGGACGGCAGCCCTTGGTTCTCAAGACAGGCTCAGAGCAGGATGGAGAAGAACCTGGGCCTCTGACACTGTGCGTTCTCCCTCCTTGAATAATGCAGCTCAGCTCTCAATGTCCAGTCTCAATTGTAAGTCAGAGCAGATGAGCTCAATGAGGAGAGGCCTCTACACAGGACCAGCGATTGAACACCCAAGTGTGTGGGCAGCAGAATGGAAATTAACTAATGTGAGTAAAGGGAAAAAAATACAAAGAAAATGTATTTGTGTGACTAGAAAAGATACAGAAATGAATGTCAAATTCTAAGATGAAGTTTGATGCTCAAAAGTCTAAAAATATCAGCTTTTATATGAAACAATTTCAGTTTTATATATTTTTAATCTGTTAATATATTAAACATTAAAAACAATAATAAATCCTTACAAATGAGTAACCACAGATGTTGTATAAGGACAGTTGTAGAGAATATGATTTGCCTCATTATTCTGAGTATACAGTATAAATTCTTCCAAAATATACTTATCTACTCCCTACCCCCTCCTGTTTATAAAGACAGTTTCTTTTTTTTCCTAATTTCCTAATATTTTTTACTGTCTCCTCTTTCCTCTATCCCACCTCTCCTCCTCATTTCCTTTGTGCCTTGAATATCTTCATCCTGTTTCACAGTATCTGTTCTGCATTATGGTTCTCACTTATAGTTTCTAGGACCACAGAAATTTTACAGTATTTACACGTGTATCTTTTTTTTGTCACTTAAGAGTATGGCCTCAATTTGTGCATCCATTTAACTATAAAGGTGCCAGGGTCTCACTGCTGTGTATGGCAGTGTCAACCGGGCAGAGCAATGGGGTGACCGAGCTGAGGGGCTCGGATGAGAAATAAGTAAAGACAGGACAGCGGGACTTGGAAGGGCTCATCAGTCAATACCAAATGAACGCCACGTTTATTTAACAGCCTTCTTTTATACATTTCTTAAGTACCACCCCTGAGCCAACTAGCTTTGTTCATGTGTACAGAAAAGAAAAATGTTAGTGAAAGAACTGATGGGTGGGGTGCGCTGACAATATTCTTATTTAATCTGGCATGAGGGTGCATAAAGGTTCTTAGTTTAACCTGGTATGAAGGTGTGTAAAGCTTCTTAGTTTAATCTGGTATGAGAGTGTGTAAAGGTTCTTAGTTTAACCCGGTATGAGGGTGTATAAAGGGTCTTAGTTTAATCTGGCAAAGACAGTAATTATCCTTGAGGAAAGTAGACAATGTTGGGCTCTGATCCAGAAATCAGGCCGACTTTTTCTCTCCTGCATGGGCAGCCATGACATTGTAGGAAACGGCTCCTAACATAAATAAAAATAAATAAATAAAAACCACATCTCCTTTATCCTGTCACCTGTTCAGAGGCATTTGGGTTGTTTCAATGATTTACCTCTTACAAACTGTGTGACTGTAACCTCTGCTACAAAGATATCACTTTACTACAATGCTTTTAATTATTTTGGGATAATACCCAGCAGAGGAATAGCTGGGTCATAAGGGACCTCTAATTCTAGTTTTGTCAGGAATCTCCATACTGATTTCCACTGTGAATTCACCAGTCTACACTCCCATGAAAAGTGTAAGGGGGTCCCTTTCTCCATGCAGCCCACCAACATTTGTGATTGGTTGATTTGGGGATAGTAGCCATTCTTTGTGGAGTGAGATGGAATCTCAGTGCTGTTCTCATCTGCATCTCTCCTATGATCAGTGATGCACATTTCTTTCATATGTTTATTTGTTGGTTTTACTTCTTCTGCTGCTGCTGACAAATGTCTCTTCATATCCAATATCTGTGGACTGGGTCTTTAAATTTGGAGTGGACAGATTTTTTAACTATTTTGTATGTTCTAGACAGTAGCCTTTTGTCTGAGCAATAGCTAGTAAACTTCTTTTGCTCAAAGTAGGTTGCCTCTTCAGTCTGTTGGGGTTTTCTCTTGCTGTTTAGAAGCTTACCAATCTATCTTCCAGTTGCTTTAGCATTTCTGCTTTAATATGTAGATTTTTAATCCATTTTGATTTTAGTTTAATGCATTGTGAAAGATATGGGTTTAGGCTTAACTTTTGACAAATTAAAATCCAATTTTTCCACCACCACCTATGAAAAAGTCTTCCTTTCCCCCATTGGGGGTGTTCAGCTCCTTTGGCAAAGATGCAGTGGCATGGTATTCTGGAATTGTTTCTGCATCTTTGAATCTGTTCCATAGATCATCATGTCTGTTTCTTCACCAACACTATGCTATTTTTGTCACAGTGGCTTAGTAGTACAATTTCAACTTGGGGATTGTGATACCCCCTACCTGTTCTTGTTACCTAAAAATGCTTTTGCTATTCTAGGTCTATTCCATTTCTAGATGAATTATTGGGATGATTATTGTAGTTCTCTGAAATATGCTGTTCAATTTCAATGAGAATTGTATTAAATCTATGTACAAATGTGGAATAAACTTTTGAAAATATGGCCATTTTAACTATATTGGGTCTTCTGACCCAGAGGCAATGAACACATTTCTACACAGTTTTGTTTTAATTCAAACACATATTTCAATGGGTTGAGTTTTACCAATGGTAATGAATCTGTCACCTGGACAGTATTAGTGGAAAAACAAAACAACAGAAGAGACCACAGAAAAGAAAAACTAACAAAAGAGAGTGATGAGCAGGAATGAAGAAAAGGAGGGATGAAGAGACTGGAAAATGGGGAAGGGAGGGAAAAGCCAAAAGGGAAGTTAAATTTACACTCATGTCTTGCTAGCTCTAACCAGAAAGTGGTTGGTTCCAAAATTGCCTCCATCCTGGAGCTACTGAAGAGCACAGAAAACATCTGAGCTCCAGGTTCAAGCTGCCCATGCACCAGAGAGCAGCAGACACATTCAGAACTCACTCTGAGGGGAGCCTGGGACCCTCACGAAAGTTTTACTGAGAAGCGCTCGATGTCAGTGAAGAGTGAACAAGTGAATATAGAAAATTTCCTACAAGACTACTATAAGGTGAGAACTGGGCTCAAAGTAAACTGTAAACTGAAGAGAGAGAAAACAACAGCCTTCCTTGGACAGTAATAGTTCACGAATTTATCGCCTTTTTATTTAGAATGAGAATTCAAGGGAAACTGTGGCAGTGCCAGCCCCACCCCATAATCTCATTGGTCCCAGCGCTGAGTTAAGAGGATCACTGCAGATGTCAGCCCTGCCTGGGCCACACAGTGAACTCAAGGCTATTGTGAACTAGGAAGTGGTTTTTGTTACCAAAAAAATAGATTTCAAAGAAATTTTTTCATTAAGAATGATTATAATTCACTTGATGCAAGACTATGTGTATATATGTATATGCAGTTAACATAGTGATATGTATGTATTTGTAGAAACATATTCAACTGATATTCATATGAACATATAGACACATACACATTAATGTAGAAATATAAACATGTGTGAAGATGCACACATGTCTAAGTGAATCTATATATATAATTTACACAATAAGAATTAAATATATTATTCTAACCTTAAAAAGAAATAAATCTCATAGACATAAGCAGGACAAGATATTCACCAGCTAAACTAGTGCACAGGAGCAGCATGAGGATTACATGCACCATAATCATTTCCCTCCTCCACTTGTCTTCAGCACAGCCATTGACTTTCTAGAAACATGAGACAGGTTTTATCTTCCTACCTATTTCACATGATAACAGTGCTGGTGGCGTTGAATTATGTTGTCCAGGAACACACAAAGGATGAAGTCCCTAACATCACAGTGATTCTTTAGAGAGCAACATGGCCAGAAGCTCTGCACCAGCTCCACGCTTCACAGACAGCTCTGAGGTCAAAAGCAGGGGGCGCGGTTCTCTCAGGGGAAGAGCTCTGTGCACCCTCAGACTCCAGACTCAGGCTCTCACCATGGCTCCTCCCTCCTCCTGCTGAAGGCCCCATACACTTTTCCTCTATCTTTATCCTCCAAAGACAGAGGATATTTTATACCACATGGCCCATAAAAGAGGCCCCATCCACCTTCACTCTTTCCACACCACCGCACCCACCGGGGCATTTGCATAGCGTCCCCAGGGAGGCCCCGCCCTGCACCCCTCAGATAAAGCTCAGCTCTAACCTAGAGCTGGTGACCTGGACCTCACTTCAGCTTCTCAGAATGAGGCTCCCTGCTCAGCTCCTGGGGCTGCTGATGCTCTGCATCCGGGGTAAGGACAGGGGAGCTGAGGACGGAGACGGGGGAGGGGGGGCGGGGCACCATGGTTCCCAGAGGTGTTCCCTGCACCTGAGAGATGCAGCCTTGTTAGCAGGATGGGAAAAAGTAGTTTAGGTCCATGTGAGTGCGGAGGTTCCGCAAGGAGTCCGGAGCTCTGCTCAGGTGAATACAAAAGACAGAGAGGGAAGGATGGTGCAGAGTGATTCTGAAGAGAGGCTGTGGGTCCTTCTGAAAAATTCAATACTTTTGCTTATACGTGAAAATCATAAAAATAATTCAGATTGAAATATAAAACAAAGTAAAGGTGACTCAGCTTATTTTTACATGACCTCTTCTTTCTTCCCAATGGTTTAGGATCCACCGCAGATGTGGTGCTGACACAGACCCCACTGTCTCTGTCCATCTCACCTGGAGATACGGCCTCCATCTCCTGCAAGTCCAGTCAGAGCCTCCTACACAGTGATGGAAACACCTATTTGCACTGGATTGTGCACAAGCCAGGCCAGACTCCCAGAGGTCTGATTTATCGTGTTTCAAACAGAAACCCCGGCATCTCAGACAGGTTCATTGGCAGTGGGTCAGGGACAGATTTCACTCTCACAATCAGCAACGTGGAGCCTGAGGATGCTGGAGTTTATTACTGCTGTCAAAATTCAAAGGATCCTCCCACAGTGATACAGCCCCGAACACAAACCTCCCTGCCCGGGGAGGCCCAGCTGCCCTCTGTGCCGCTGTCTGGGGAGCAGCACAGCAGAGTCTCTGAGTCCTTGTGAGAGCAAGAGGTTGAAGATCTCAAAACCACAAGCTGCAGCTGAGGCCTCTGCCCAGGACTGAGTGAGGTAGACAAAGAAGAGCAGGACTTGACTCTGGGGGGAACTCCAAGGCAGGGAGGAGGATGGAGTTGAGGTCAAGAGGTTCATTTGGGCCTTGAAATTTCTTTCTGTTTATGAATCTGGACAAAAACTCATAAAACACACCATTTATATTTAGCTTAAAATGGTTAATAACATCCAAATGCCAGAACATGTCACTTTTCTGGGACTTTACTCCTATCCTGTCACCACCAGAGGGAAGTGGAGGTGACACACCATCCTCTCAGCCTGGCTTTCACTCTGCAAAGCTGCTCCACCTTAGGAGGGCAGAGCTGAAAGGTCAGTTCCAGGGTCAAGACTGATCCCTGAGCCTCTGTGCTGATTACCGTGCTGGACTCTGGATCCCACAGACTCCATGATTATTAAGGATCCAGTTAGGAAACGTCAGTCAGGTCACCTCCTTCTCATCCCTGCAGCAGGACAAAGCGGGAACATCAGACATGTGAGTCTGCGTCACTGTTCCCTTGGGACAACCTGAGAACATTCAAAGGATATTTGACAGGTGATACTCACAAATACAGCTACCCTGGGAAGAGGACAAATTCTCAGGACACCTCTCACAGACATTGATAGCACTTTGACATGGGTTCTGTGGCCAACTTGCGGCTCTGCTCTCCTTCAGTCCTCACTAAGACATACAAGAAAGTCTTTGAAAGGACTTTCTCTCTAAGTCTTCTGCAGGCAGAGAAGGAGGCACCACCCTGCATTTGTAGGACTAAGGCCATGCACCTCACACCTCCTCCCTTTCCTCACGAGGCCTGGTAAATCTCAGTAAGCCGAATTTCATTCTTTTTTTGCAAATCCTCACAGACCACTTCTATCACCAAAATTGAATATAGGACAAAAGAAAATGTACACATTTTAAAAGGGGACAGTTGGTTCCTATTACCCAATTCCTGACCTTTGGCATAGCTTACAAAGTGATATTAAAATCTCCATGGAGACATCTCTAAAACTTCTATCCAAGTCAGTATGACCTCACCTTTCTAGGGCTCCTCAAATTATGGCAGGTGTTGTGAAGATGGGAAAATTCTGGTCACATTTTAAAGTCAGAACAAATAAGTTGGCTGAAAAACTGGACATGAGCTGAGACAGAAAAACCCAATCAAAGAGCACTGTATGCTTGAAAATGAGCCACCAGAGAATCTGTGATGATCTCTATTCAGAATGAAAGAAAGACAAAGCAAGTAAGTGAGGCAGGTACACAAGGACCTGGACTGGAACATATTTCATGTGTGGAGATGGCACCAGACCTCCAACCAGCAACATGTCTCAGTCACAGTCATGTGGGAATCAAGAGCTCTGGGAAGTGATTGAGCTGGAGATGCAAATAAAGCAGGAGAAGCTGTGATTGGCAGGGAATGAGCATGAGGAGATGAGGACACACTGGTCCCTGCCACAGAACCCAAACTGCAGAAGTCCAGATTCAAGGAGAACCCAGCCCTGCAGGCTGTAAAGTAGGAGAAAGAAGTAGAGAGAAAGAAAGACAGACAGACAGAGAAACAAACACAGATGCACAGAGAAAGGAGAAAAAATGAAATCCAAGAGCCAGGTCAATGATTTAAGAATGTATTTTGAGTTCACAAATGTAAAATTAAAATAAGAAGTGAATAAAAATATGTCCTTTGGGGGGCCGGGGATTTAGCTCAGTGGTTCCGGCACCTGTCTTGCAAGTGCAAGGACCCGGGTTCGATCCCCGGTAACCACATACCTATACTGGGTGTGGAGACTCACTCCCAGCAGCAATCAGTACCACATACCACAGTGCTGGGCGTGGTGGCTCAAGCCTGTAATCCCCACACTTGGGAGGCAGAGGCAGGAGAATTGCTGTGTGAGTTTGAGGCTGAGCTCAGGGCCAGCCCAAATCACAAAGGGAGACCCTGTCTCAAAAAACCTAAAAAAAATAAAATAAAATCAATGCAAAAATATGTCTTTTGGGACTGCTTAGTATATATGATCCAACACTGTATTTCTTCTAAGATCACATCTCTTTCTGGACAGGGCAAGATTTCAGATTTCTTTTCTAAGGTGATGGGAACTTCCTGCTACTTGTTGGCCAGTCCTATGCAGGGAGCATTCCAGGGAAAACTGCTGCTTACATGTATTGAATTATCTTGAAATATTGCATCTCTCATGCTGTGATCTAGTGTGGTAAGTGCAGGTCTCATTGCAATGCCTCAGTGCACTAACGCTGTGCCAACACTGATGCCTCATGGGGACCGTCACACTCTAGACGCTGCTGCCCAAGGTCATCCGCTCAGTTCACCAGCTTGATTCCCAGGGCTCTTCCCCTCATCTGAGCCTGTCTGCAGGCAGTGAGAGCTTAGGAGCTGCTCTGCACCATGTAACAGCTCTGATATTCTGGCTGTGATGTCACAGGCTTATTGTTCTGTTCTCAACCTGCCCACTGACCACAGCTAGTGGAAAAAACCTACACTAGAAAATGTGAAACACTAAACAACTGTCAAAATATTATATAATGAGAATATACAATAGTACTAACTGACATTTCTTTATTCAATGATTAATCTCATCTTATTTAAAGTTGTTTTTTTATATTGAGGTAGTTCTACATTAGTATTTAATATTTGATAATTTGCCATTAGGCTATTGTTCCCCTGAGCTAGAATAACATGAAATGCAAGGAGCACAACTTGACTTACAAGCTCTTGATAAGCAATGCTTTTCTACACTATTCTGACTTAATTAACAAAGAGAGCTATCCTAGGGTTAAAAACCCAAAGTTGAGAGGTCATTAAAACTGCTCAGAGGTCTCACACATTTGGAAACTCACCATCCTGACGTCTCAGCTCCTTCTGGACTTTGGCTACTCAGGTCGCTCACTCATGGAGATCACTGAGAGCTGCAGATTCCTCAGTCTCTGCCATTGGGTCAGACAAGAGCTGTCTTATAAGGTGAGTAAAGGGATTCATTTCAGGGTTAGGATAGAGCCCACAGGAGTACACGTACTAAGCAGGTGTTGTACCACAGAGCTACACTTAAAGCCCAGAATTGGGGTTCTCTATGTAAGTGTGATTTTCCCAAGCCTCACCCCTCTCCTCCACCTTCTCATGGGACAGATCCCAGCTCTCTGAATGCATTCTATTCTGCCTCCAGCATCTTGTGCTTCCTGTGTACTTCCTGTGTGCTCAGACCTGTGGTGCCATCACTTCCAGGTCAGGCTCAGACTTCAGACCCAGGATGACTCTGCCCCAGGTCAGAACACATGGGCTCTTCCCTCCAGGGATCTGAGTCTTGGAGGATAAATACTACAGTGTTGGGTGTCTTTGAACACAATATCCTTGACAGTGTTGGTCTTCAGCAATATCAATAAATCTTGTTTGTTCTCTCTTCATTTCCCACTTTACTTAGAGTAGCACCAGAATTACAGAGCTAAATCCCAGTCAAACCACCA
>PVIR01046570.1:0-10203 GCA_004026965.1 Petromus typicus
CGTGGGCCTGGAGACAAGCAAACTCCAAACCCGGCACAGATTCAGTGACGCAGACTGGGTGCTGCAGTCGCCGTTTCCCGAGCCGCCCGCTGCTAAACTCAGTCCCTGGGCGCTCCTCCGGCATGGGTCTGGAGACAAGCAAACTCCAAACCCGGCGCAAATTCAGTGACGCAGACTCGGTGCCGCAGTCACCGCTTCCCGAGCCGCCCGCTGCTAAACTCAGTCCCTGGGCGCCCAAGTTGAGATTTTTAAGAACTTCATTTTTAATTTGTAATAAAAGTTTACAACTTAATTTTTTCAAAAAAGTCAACAAACTGCAAGCACCTGTTAATAAAGGTCTTAAATAATAAAAACAAAAAAATAGCTTTGTGAGACTGACTTTTTAAGTATTACACACTGGCTTCACAAGCATGAAAATGTAAGATCAGAGAAATTTGTGACTAGTCTACTGAGGAGGAGAATAAAAGTTAATTCATTAAGACTCACTCTAGAATGAGAGAAAGTATGGGCATTCCAAGCCCTTGGCCCACTCCTACCTCTTTGTAATAGGAAGAGCAGAATGACAAAGCTCCATAAGATCTAGAGAATTCTGAAGCCTGAACCTCATTTCCCAAGGCACAGACCAAGGAGTCAATGAGCCAAGTGTAGATTGGCATACATTTACCCCATCAATATGTTTTAGAGAGAATAGACTTAACGCTGTGTAGGCAGAGGGAATACAGGACTCTGGTTCCCATAAGGCCCAGAGAAAGTTTGAAAACCAAACCAGAAGCCTTGTTGTCTCCAAGAAGAACACAAGAAGAGCATGAAGTCCATGAACCAGATACAAGAATACTACATTCACTTCTCTGAGTTGATCAAATTGAAATCTCAAGGACTGAGTAATCACTCATTTAACTGATTTATCCTAAACTTCTCACTATCAGGTGGATATGAAGGGAGCTTGGAGTAAAAATTAAGTCCAGTTATGGGAAAATAAAGCCCAGGATTATGCAAATGAGTTTGACAGCAAAAACTATACCAAAGCATTAATAAAAATCTTTTCACTATCAAAAGTTTCATCTGTGCTAGAAGTTAGTTTCCTTAAAGTACATTCAAATGGATTATATAACCTGAATACACAGATATACAGTGATTTTTCCATAAAGACAGTAATATGAACCATAGTTTCATTACCAAAATCCATAGGGGGCAGATGAGTTTTAGAAGTGAGAATATTTCAGATTTTAGAAAAGTAATGTTTATTGTATAATAGCACAGAAAGGCCTAGGGTAACACATGACAAGTGAGCAAAATATCCTGAGTGGGATAAAATTACTGATAAAGATAATAAAGACATATCAAGTTTTTAAATTAATTTTTATTGATACATGTTTTCCATACATAATTGTCACACTTTATGGGGAATTTTACCTATGCGTAATATTCTTAAATCTTTATTTTCTATTCCCCTACCATCTCTGTAAGTCTTCTTCCTCTGACTGTTTCCATTTTTTCTATAAATTCTCTCTTCTTTTTCCTTTATCCTTCCTTTCCTCTTCCATTTCCCCCCTTAGTCCTTTCCTCATTTGAACAAGTTCTTCTACTTCTCAATATCTATACTCTATTTTGTTCTATATTTATACTTGAGTCTCCACACTAAAGAAAAAAGTGTCAATACAGTGTCACTGATGTTCAAAGTTTTCTGTTTTCAGAAAAGAGCCCAGAAAATTACTCAGCTACAAAAAAAATATAAATTAGACACATTTATAGCTAAAGGATGCACACTGAGGCCATGCTCATAATTTAAATAGTATATGCATGTGTAAATGCCATGTTATTTCTCTAGTGTGTGAAATTTAAAGTGTGAATGAGGTCCAGAATGTACAATAGGTATTGTGAAATAAGAAGAAAATCTTCAAAGGGGAAAAGGATCTGAGGGGGAGGCAGAGGAAAGCAAGGAAGAGAAAGAAAATGTTTGAAGGTACAAAGGAAAAAATGGAAACATAGTTGTGTATATGGAAGATGGAGGGGCTGAAGGTAGGGTAGGGAATGGGATAAATAAAAAACAAGATATATCATGGACAGGTACAAACTCTCAATCATGAATGTGATCATCATATATATTTAAAATTACCAATAAACTTAATTAAGAAGGAAAGAGAGAAAAGGGAAGGAAGGAAGGAAGCAAAAAGGGAAGGGAAGAGAAGAGAAGGGAACGGAAAGAAAGAAAGAAAGAGGAAGAGAGAAAAGAAAGAAAGAAAGAATCCCCAGAGAAAGTATCAAATTAAGAGAAACATGAGTTTCTCTTGCGGAATGAGTCTCACTTGAACAGCAAGGAAGAAAAATATTTAAGGAGAAGCACTAAATTATTGAAAGATATATAGTAAGACAGTTTGTGTAGGTAAGACACAGAAGTAAATCTATTTGGAAAGTAGGTTGGGAAAAGATTTTGAAAGGTCAGGCTAAAATTTAATAAATAATTTTTATGAAAATACAGAGAGATTACAGATGACTTTTAATCAAGAATCATGATTGTTCACAGATGTGCAAATATCTCGTCCTTTCTCTGGTATGAGAAAATAAAGATGTAAATGAGTTCTAGAATGTATGTTATATATTATGAAATAGAAAATACTCAAAGCAAAATGGGGTGAAGGAGGAAAAATAATGAGATTATAACAAAAAAGAAAGAAATCAAAGTTTATGTATATAGGGGGTAGGGGTGGAAGTGTGGGTAAGGCTATGGGAAAAAATGAGAATTAAGTTGTGTCATATACTGATACAAATTCTCATTGTTGAGTGCAATCATGATGTGTATATGTAATGTACCAATAAAGATCTCAAAAAACAAGAATCATGATTGTTAATATATTTGAACAAGTGCCAACTTGTTGGATAGTTGGCAACTATCCAAGACAAAATAAAACAGAAAGGGGAGAAGCATCATCCTTGCATGGTTTCAGCTCCTAGAACAGCAAGTGAGACACTGTAAGGCAAGGATGATATGGTGTTGAAGATGTGCTGAAGGGGTGTGGAGTAATAGTGTTTATAGTTTTTCACAATAGAGATTTCATGAATAGGAGCCCTTCTTTAGGGCTCCAGATTACATTTTGTAAACTTCATTGGGACAGATGTTCTTGTGCACATATATCTCAGAACACTGGATCTTCCAGGCACCCTTGGGGATCTGCACATGCACATCCAGAATCAGTACTTTAGAATGAAACAGTGGGATTTCTCAACTGCCTTCAACAAGCTCCAGGTGTCCTCCACAGCATGAAAGATCAGCAGAGGAGAAAGGAACTCGTAATTTGTTTCAATATTTGCAAAGTAACTGACTTGTTACCTCTTCTTTAACCACTGTATTAGTTAGGCAAAGATGTAAGGGGCAAAAAAATTAATTCTTAAATCTTGAGAAGTTGATTTTTATTACTTTAAATTCTACACCCACCTCTAGTCAGCAGAATGGTCACTCATATAGCATCCTAAGAAATCAAGATGACAGAGACGCCATCACCTTGTGCCTTCAGCATCCAGCCTCCCAATGTGCCTAGTCCCAGAGATGGGTGTGTTTTCCACTTATTATTCATTGACTGATACTAGTCACATGGCCACAACTTAGTGGCAAAGGAGCCTATGAAATGGGAAGAAACATATGTGGTGAGCCCTAATTCTTTTTGTTACAACTGGACCGATTTTTTTTTAAGACAGGGTCTCACTTTGTAGTTCAAGCTGACCCTGAGCTCACTATGTAGCCCAGGCAAGCCTGGCACTCACAGCAATCCTCCTGCCTCTGCCTCCCAAGTGCTGGGATTACAGGCATGAGCCACCACACTTGGCACGTGGTATGTGGTATGTGGTACTGATTGCTGTTGGGCATGAGTCACCAAACCTGGCATTGTTATACGTGGTTACTAGGGATTGAAACTGGGCCCTTGCATTTGCAAAGCAGACACTGGAACCACTGGGCTAAATCACCAACTGGACAATTGAATAGATTTTAAACATACTAATGTTATCTTGCTAAGGAAATAGTTATCTCAGGGTAACTTAAGGAATAATGAAAGTGTAAACTTATCTACCATCTGTTCTGCATGCATTCTTACTTCAGCTGTACATATATGTTGTGAATTATACTAAAAATTCCTTCTGTGCCAAAATTCAGGATATTAATTAGATAATACTAAAATATTTTCAATGTCAACTCAATACAATCTGAAATTATTTTGCAAATTGTGTGTTTGTTTGAGGTATCCCTCACCTAAGGCTTATTATAAAGTCAATTGTTTGTTGACTTTAAAGTCAGCTGTCAACTGTTTTGTTTTGGTTTTTTTTTTAACCCAGATATATTTATCTATAAACTTTTTACTAAAGACAATGTTCAACTTTACATTTAGGTATATGGTTTTATTTTGTTTCATTTTTATTTTTCATACAGTAAGTAAATTTGATCCTGAGCCAGGGTTGGAAGTATTTTATCTTGCTGGTCAGACCCACGATTTAGAAAGATTAATCTGACAGGTGCCAAATGGGTCGAAACCAATAGACAAAGCAGATGAGCAGCTAATTCCACAGTTCAAGTGTAAAGTAATAGTGTTTAGTTTTTCACCAAAGAGAAACACTATGAATAGGATCCCTGTTAAGAATGAAACTAGGGAAAATCCAGCCTACAGGTCTTAAATTTGGTTGGAACAAACGTTCCCATGAGCATATTGTCTGTTTTAGGACACTGGCTCTTCCACGTTTCCCTTCTAATGTATTAGTGCCCACCTCTAAGTTGGAGGAAGCAGAGCTCTCAGCTTCTGTGAGACTGGCTTTCCCATAACCACAAGTCCTGACTCACACTATTGGTAAACAAAGGAGAAGTAATACAATAAGGCATGGGGGTTGTTGAGCAGTATGCCTGAAATAGAAAATCCTAATCCAAAGCCTAATTTAGAGGAATTCTTTCAAACTTAAGTTTATAAAACAGAACTAAACTGCCATTAGAAAGGAAGTGAGGTAGCATTTTCAAAAAACAAGTCACGTGGTCTTTTCTACTCATAGATCACTTAAATATGAGAATTTCAGCTGAAAGAAAAACCATTGTGTTATGCAACTACCAGGACTATGAATTTTTAACAAACAGAACATGAATTGTAATTATTTTTGTCAAAGAATAAAGGCTTTAAGCATTCAAATTTTATGTATCATTCCCACATTCTGGGAGAAACATTTGGGGAATTTTTGTTTATTTAGTTTAATTTGGTTTTGTTTGAATTGGTTTTACGGCTGACATGCTCAAGGATTTATAGTACTGAAGGGAGTTCAGTGAAAGAAGCAAGTTCTTCATCTTTTTCAGCCTATGTCCCCCCCCCCTTTTTTTAAGGTTTTTTTGAGACAGGGTCTCACTTTTGTATTTCAGGCTGGCCCTGAGCTCAGCCTCACTCACATCACAGCAATCCTCCTGCCTCTGCCTCCCAAGTGCTGGGATTACAGGCGTGAGCCACCACGCCCGGCACTGTGGTATGTGGTACTCGTTGCTCCTGGGCATGAGTCTCCATGCCCAGTATTGTTATGTGGTTACTGGGGATCAAACCCGGGACCTTGCACTTGCGGGAAGGGCGCCGGAACCACTGAGCTATATCCCCGGCCCTCAGCCTATGTCCCCTTTGAAACCTACACTCTATCTATTAAAAATTAAAAGATATGGGAGAATGAAAAGTAATCTGAGGATAGTAAAGTTCTAACTCCATGTGTTCCATTCACATAATCAACTTCCTCTACCATTTTCCGAGATCCTGGCACTTCCTCTGCCTTTTGCAGCACACATGATCCTCCCCTCTCCCTCCTCCTTTGGATTAGGTAATTCCTATTGAAAATTACTAGTTTAAATCATATGTTCTTTGTACTCACTGGTATTTTTTCTCATTTTCTTTATTTTGAGAGAAGTCAGAGGACAGAAACTCAAGAATCTTCACAAAACTACAAAAAAAGCTGCCACAGAGAACTTCAGAGAAGCAAATTTCAGTTTCCACTTAAAAAGAGGAATAAAGCTAGAGTTATACTTTAGACAAATTATAAAAATATTATTAAAACATTAATTAAAAGATAGCTTATAAACTTAGGGGAAAAGATAACTCACTAGAAGACCTTATTGCTACATTAAGAACAAAATATACAAGACTCAGTTATTTCCAATTCTGACAAGTTAAATGTCAGAGCAGGACTCTCCATGTTATATATCTAGCTTATGTTAGACTTGCTCAATTTCATAATCTCCATGAATGCCAAGAAAGAGTTGTGGCATGCTGGTATAACCAGGTGGATTAACTTAAAGTTGACTAACTAAAGCTCCCAAGCAAAATCCATGCTCAGTGGAATTCATTTTCTAGCAGCTTAACAAAGACTACTTCTAGTTTCCATATCAATGGAGACCTAAACATCAAAGATATCACATTTGACAACTTCAAATTACAGGAACTAATGATAATAAGTTCCAAAAAGATCTGAGCAAGATGAAATAATGTGCTATTTCTTGATACATATTTTATCAGAAGTAAAGATAAATGTTTGCTTTGGCATCTCATAAAAACTGAAGTAATAGTCACACTTGTCTCATTTTCCAAATGATCTATTTACCCTTTAGCTTTCTTGTTGATCATATTTTATATTTTTCTGCCTACTGGAATCTAAATACTTTGCTCTGCAAATTTTACAGTGCTTTTATATTTAAGGTGATTTTTCTTAGCTAAAATGTAGAAAAATATTCACCAATATTTCTATTTTGATAATTGTTTTATAAGTTTTCAATATATTTATGATTTATATTTGCTTGTGGTGTGAGGTTAGTTTTCAGTTGTGTTTCTGTTTTCAATAACCAAGTCTTGTGATTTGTTGTCTGATCTCTCCCTTCTCTAACTTTTCATGTTTTCTTTATTAGCTATGGTATTCTTGCTTATAATTAGGTCTGTTGATGAATTTTCATGCTAAAACTACTTTAAAAGTTGAATTTCAAAACAGGAGAAAGAGGGCTGGCCTCAGTAGGAAGAGCGAAAACATACTGAAGTTTACAGTATAAGTCCGTGGAATTATACCCTATATAATAAGATAAGCAAAGAAAAAATATCCTCCTTTTTCTTCATGTCCCCTAATTGCCATAGAGTTTTAAAACCTAACTTTCAAAACAAGTGTCAAGACTACTGGAGTGAGAAGTATCAGCACTTGATGAAGGGACATCTGGGAGCTAAGAAAAATCATTAGTCCTGCCTGGGTGTTGTCCCACCTTCCCAGCACCTCCGCAGAATAAGAGCAGAGGGGCCACTCCTGTCAAAGTTGCTAAGATGTAATTCTGGTTCTGTTGTGTCATAACTGTATGACCTAGGGTGTTTCTGTATCTTGTTCCTCACCATAAAATAAGATAATATAATGCCTATATTCCTGGACTCTTATAAAATTAGAGTAAATAACACCACATGGATAGTATTTGAAAGTGTCAAGCACACAGAATATGAGAAGAAAAGATCACTCCCTGACTCTCCTAACCAGCTCCTTCCAGAGGGTGCCTAACAGTATGTGAAGGTGGCAACCAAACTGGACTTCTGTGAGGGACTAGGGCTGCGTGGTTTCCCAACTACCTTCCCTTTACCCAAAGTTAATTTGTATCACCTACTCAGAAATTTTTTAAAAAATAATTATTCTCCTAAAATCTCTCCACATGATCTTTTCTATTGATTCCTTTCCATCCATGCATCCTCCTGAAGTCTGGCCAACATTCTATTCCACTGTGTAACAAAAATTTTAGCTAAGGAAAAATGAGTCACCTGTTCTCCCATCAATATAATGTGAAAGCTTCACTCACCACTCAAGTACAAAATCCACTTGCCACAAATAACAGACTCACTGAGAGAGAAACTGGGGAGTCAATCTCTTTCACAATAGCATCCAAAAAAAATGAAATATCTAGTAAGTAATCTAACAAAGGAGGTAAAACAACTCTACTCTGAGAACTACAGCACTCTGAAAAAGGAGATAAAAGAAGATATCAGAAAATGGAAAGACATTCCTTTTTCCTGGGTAGGAAGAACTAATATCATCAAAATGGCTAAACTTCCACAACTCCTACATACATTCAATGCAATTCCAACAGAAATCCCAATCACTTATTTCACAGACCTAGAGAAAATAATCCAAAACTTCATCTGGAACCACAAGAGACCTAGAATAGCAAAACCAATTCTAGATAACAAGAACGTAGTGGGAGCTATCACAATCCCCAACACAAAACTATACTACAAAGCCCCTGTGATAAAAACTGCATGGTGCTGACAAAGTAACAAATGTGAAGATCAGTAGAATAGATTAGAAGATCCAGAAACAACTCCAGACACACTAAGCCACCTCGTCTTTGAAAAGGAGCCAAATATCCTCACTGGAGGAATGATAGCCTCATTAACAAATGGTGTGGAAAAACTGAGTTTTAACCTGTGAAAGACTAAAGCTAGATCTATCTCTTTCACCTTGTACCAAGCTAAAATCAAAGAGGATTAGAGACCTAATTATTGAAACAGAGATATTCAACCTGCTTCCCAAAGGTTAGGTATAACTTTTGGAGACACTGGTTTAGGGACGACTTTATGAGCAAAATCTCTATAGTATGAGAACTGGCAGAAGAAATCAACAAATGGAACTCATCCTATTAAAAAAACTTCAAAATGAGAATCAAGTCATGTCATATGCTGGTACAAACTCTTAATGTTGAATGCGATTATCGTGTATTCATAATGTACCAATAAACATAATTTAAAATTAATAAAATAAACTTCTTTAAAAAGGAACCACCAGCAGAGCAAAAAGACATTCAACAATATGGGAAAAAAATTTTACCAGATGTTCCTCAGACAAAGGGCTAGTATCTAGAATATATAAAGAATTTTTAAAAATCAGCCCCCCAAATTTAAAGACTCAATTCAAAAATGGGCATCTGAAATGGACACTTTTCAGAAGAAAAAGTAAAAGCAGCTAAGAAATATATACAGAAATGCTCAACATCATTGGTCATTTGAGAGATGCAGATGGAAACAACACAGATTTCATCTCACTCCACAAAGAATGGCTGCTATTTCAGAATTAGCCAGCAACAAATGCCAATGAGGCTGTAGAGAGAAAGGAACCCTTTTCCACTGTGGATGAGAATGTAGAATGGTACAACCACTGTGGGGATCAGTGTGGAGATTCCTCAAAAATCTAAAGATTCATATCATAATCACATATGTGCACCCATATTTACAGCAGCTCAGTTTTTGATAGCTAAATTGTGGAAACAACCCAAATGCCCATCATCTGGAGACTGGATAAAGAAGATGTGGGATATGTGCATATATGTGTATATATATATGTATATATACATACATACATATACATACATATGTATATATATAAATTGGAGTATTATTCTGCCATAAAGAATATAAATTTAAGTCATTTATACTCAAATGGACATATCTTGAGGACATACTCATAAGTGAAATAAATAGGTCATAGATGTGTAAATACCATATATTTTCTCTCGTATGAGAAACTGAAATGTAGGTGGGTTCTATGATAGATATGTATGATAGATATTGTGAAATAGGAAGTATTCAAAAGGAAGTGAGGGTAGGGGTAATGAAAGGAAAGAAAATAATGTGGTGGTTTAAAAAAGGGAAACAAAGCTTATGTATATAGAAGTGGGGAAGTTGTAGGGTGGGGGGATGGGAAAGAATGAGATTAGATCGCATCATATACTGGTACAAATTCTCAATGTTGAGTGTGATCATGATGTAAATACAAAATGTACCAATACAGATTTTAAAATTTTTTTAAATGTACATGATGATCTGCTAAGATCGGTTCAATTAAGTCACACAGCCAGAGTCCACCCAGATAGCTTGGGGGTAGAGCACCTGCCAGGATAATCGCCATTTTCCCCCTCATCCTTCTCCAACCAGAAAAACAAACCCAGATTTTAGGCATCCCTATTGGGTCCCTTTTCCTTTCTCCAGTTAGTTTTTTTTTTTTTAATTATCTTTATTGGTACATTAAATATACACATCATGATTGCACTCCATAATGGGGATTTGTACCAGTATAAGACACAACTTAATTCTCATTTTTTCCCATAGCCCCACCCACCCTACCACCCCCCCATATATATAAAATTTGTTTCCTTACTTTTTTGTTACAATCTCAACATTGTCCCCT
>PVIR01046571.1:0-10202 GCA_004026965.1 Petromus typicus
TGTTACCTGGAGGTGAGGATCTTTGTATCTGAGACTTTGAGTGTTTCCTGATTTCTGACGTGACCTGTTTTCTGGTGCTTTTTGTTGCAAGTCGCTTTCCTCCTAATAGTTAGGAACCTTAAAATATCAGTGTATCCTGGGTTGTTCTTTACAGTCTGTATTGGGACCTAAAGAAAAACCCCTAGTTCTGGCACATCATATGAGGCACTCAATCAATACAGTCAGAACACCTTGTCCCATCTGCTTAGTGAGGCAGGAAGGCTCTGGCTACTGCACTGCTACAATGGCGCTGCCTGAGGTTCCAGTGGCCCCACCTGCTCACCAAAACAGAGTCTCTGGGCTCACTTGTGCAGTCGGCCTGCAGCCCAGTAGGCTGTAGGCCCTGTGCGGCTGCAATGGTAGTGGCTGATGTTCCAACAGGCTCAGCTACTCACCAATACAAGGTAACTGGATGTGCTTCTGCAGTTGCTGTGGAGAAAGTCAGACTCTGACCTCCTAACCTCAGTCCCTGCATATTCTTCTGGCATGGGCCTGGAGGCCAGTAAGCTTCAAACCCAGCGCAAATAAGGTGATGTAGATTGGGTAGCGAAGTCACCATTTCCTGAGCTGCCCTCTGCTAAACTCGGTCCTTGAGTGCTCTGCTAGCATGGGCCTGGAGAGCAGTAAGCTTGAAAAATGGTGCAGATTCTGTGGTGCAGTATCCATTTCCAGAGCCACCCACTGCTAACCTCAGTCCCTGGGCACTCTTCTGGTGTGGACCTGGAGGCCAGTAAGCTCCAACCTCAGAGAAGATCTCTGAGATGAAGGCAGAGATATTAGAAACCATCAACACGATGATTAATAAAGCTAAAGAGGGTATAATTGAGTTGATAGAATCCAAGATAGCAAAAGCAATGGAACCTTTTAAATACTTATAAGCAGAAGCCCAGGAAATTAAGAAAGGAAATAAAAGTTTGCAGAACAGAATGAATTTGGCAGAAGACCGAATTTCAGACCTAGAAGACAGGATCTCAACCAATGAACTAGAAAAGGCATAATCTATGGAAAAAAGCAAGCAATAATGAAAAGTCAATCCAACAGCTCCTAGATGATTCAAAGAAGAATAACATAAGATTGATTGGAGTCACTGAGGAAGCAGGAGACAATGCTAAAGACATCAAAAAGCTCTTCACACAGATAATGGCAGAAAACTTAACAGGAAAAGGTAAAGAATTGAACATACAAATATATGAAGCATACATAACGCCACATGCCCATGACATGAAAAAAATCTACACCTAGGCATGTAATCATAAAAGTCCCAGATAGCCAAACAAAGAATGAAATACTGAAAGCAGCCAGAGAAAAGAAAACAGTTACATTCCAAGAGAAGCCCATCAGGATCACAGCAGACTTTTCAACTCAAACAATCAATGCAAGAAGAGCCTGGAGTGAAGTCTTCCAAGCTCTAAAGGAAAACAACTTTAACCCAGACTGATGTATCCTGCAAAACTATCCTTGAGAATTGACGGGGAAATAAGATACTTCCATGACAAAGAACACCTGAAAAACTTCACAAATATTAAACCTGTGCTCCAAAACATTTTCAAGAATATCTTGGAGAAAAATAAGGAAAGTTACAAATCCATGAGTCCTAACAGAGTCAACCCATGGGACCAAACAAGAAACTGATGGGAAAAGGGCAAAAGTAGAATAACACAGCCAAGAACAGGAAGACATGGCAGCAGTAAATTTACCTATATCAGTCATAACGATTAATGTCAATGGAGTCAATGCACGAATTAAGAAATACAGACTGGCAGAGTGGATCAAAAAGCAAGATTCTACAATCTGCTGCGTGCAAGAAACACACCTAATTCAGAAAGAAACCCATGGACTAAAAGTAAAGGGGTGGAAAACAATACTCCATGTGACAGAAAACAGCAAGAAAACAGGAGTGCAATTTTATTTGCAGACCGAATAGACTTCAAACCAAAACTGATAAAAAGAGATAAAGATGGACACTATCTTGTAGTTTAGAGAAAGAAATAGCAATCTTAAATATCTGTGCTCCCAATTCTAATGCACACAACTATATAAAACAAACATTAACATACTTGAAAAAATAGATAAACTCCAATACAATATTAGTAGGTGACCTCAATACCCCATTGTCACAGAGACAGATCAACTGCACAAAAAGTTAATAACGAAATACTGGAGCTCAACCACACTCTTCAGCAAATGGACTTAATAGATTCCTACAGAGTATTTCACCACACAAAGTCAGAATTTACATTCTTCTCAGCTGCTCATGGATCATTCTCCAAAATAGAACATGTGCTCATTCATAAAACAGGTTTAAGCAAATATAAAGGGATTGAAGTTATCCCTTGTATGCTGTCAGACCATAGTGCCCTGAAATCAGAGCCAAATAGCAAAGGAAAGCCCAGGATCTCCACAAACACATGAAAACTGAACAACACTCTGTTGGCCAACCAATGGGTCACAGAAGAAATTAGAAAATAAATTGAACAGTTCTTACAACTAAATGATAATCCCAGTACAACATATAGAAATTTATGGGACAGAGTGAAAGCAGTTCTACAAGGAAAATTCATAGCAGTGAAAGCCTACATCCAGAAAATGGAGCAAGCTCAAATAACCAATTTAATGCTGAAACTCAAGCGACTAAAAATAGAGGAGCAAAACAAACGCAAAGCTCACACTAGGCAAGAAATTATAAGGATCAGGGCAGAAATTAATGCAATAGAAACCTAGAGAACGGTTCAAAAAATCAATCATTCGAAAAGTTGATTCTTTGATAGGATAAACAAAATTGACAGATCCTTATCCAAACTCATTAAACAAAGGAAGGAAAAGGCCCATATCTATGTTATTAAGAATGAGAACAGAGAAATTACTACTGACCCAGAGGAAGTCCAGAGGATAATAAACACCTACTTTGAAAATTGATACTTCAATAAAATGAAAAATGTAGAAGAAATGAATAGATTTCTAGACACATATGAACTCCCAAAGCTGAATAAAGAAGATATGGAAATGTGAAATGCCCCAATAAAAATCTGTGAAATTGAAAATATAATTAAAACCTTGCCAACAAAGAAAATCTCTGGACCTGACGATTTTACTGCTGAATTCTATAAACTTTTAAAGAATAGTTAGTTCCTACAGAGTATTTCACCACACAAAGTCAGAATTTACATTCTTCTCAGTTGCTCATAGAAAATTCTCCAAAACAGACCATGTACTCATTCATAGTACAGGTTTAAGCAAATATAAAGAGATTGAAGTTATCCTTTATATACTGACGGACCATAGTGCCCTGAAATTGATGCTGGATAGGAAAGGAAAGCCCAGGATGCCCACAAACACGTGAAAACTGAACAACACTCTGCTGGCCAACAAATGGGTCACAGAAGAAATTAGAGAAGAAATTGAGAAGTTCTTAGAACTAAACGATAGCCCCAGTACAACATATAGAAATTTATGGGACACAATGAAAGCTGTTCTACGAGGAAAATTCATAGCAGTGAAAGCCTACATCCAGAAAATGGAGCAAGCTCAAATAAACAATTTAATGCTGAAACTCAAGGGACTAGAAAGAGAGGAGCAAAACAAACCCAAAGCTCACACTAGGCAAGAAATTATAAGGATCAGGGCAGAAATCAATGCAATAGAAACCTAGAGAATGGTTCAAAAAAATCAATGCATCGAAAAGTTGGTTCTTTGAGAGGATAAACAAAATTGATAGACCCTTAGCCAACCTCACTAAACAAAGGAAGAAAAAGGCCCACATTTATACTATTACGAATGAGAACGGAGAAATTACTACCAACCCAGAGGAAGTCCAGAGGATCATAAACACCTACTTTGAAAATTTGTACTTCCAAAAAATGGAAAATGTAGAAGAAATGGGTAGATTTCTAGACACATATGAACTTCCAAAGTTGAATAAAGAAGATATAGAAATGTTAAATGCCCCAATAAGGATCTGTAAAATTGAAAATGTCATTAAAAACTTGCCAATAAAGAAAAGCCCTGGACTTGACGGCTTTACTGCTGAATTCTATAAAACTTTTAAAGAAGAGTTAGTGCCTCTACTTCTGGAGCTCTTCAATGAAACTGAAAGGGAAGCAGTACTCCCAAACTCATTCGTGGAAGCAACCATTACCCTGATTCCAAAAGCAAAGAAAGACCCAACCAAAAAAGTGAACTATAGGCCAGTATCTTTAATGAACATAGACGCAAAAATCCTCAATAAGATACTGGCAAACAGAATAGAGAGAATTATCAAAAAGTTTATACACCCTGACCAAGTTGGATTCATCCCAGGGATGGTTCAACATACGTAAATCAATAAAGGTTATATACTATATTAACAGGCTTAAGGACAAAAATCATATGGTCATCTCAATTGATGCAGAAAAAGCATTTGACAAAATACAACACCCACTTATGCTCAAAACCCTACAGAAGATCGGAATAGATGATCTCTATCTCAAGCTGATAAAAGCTATCTACAAGCAGTCTTTAGCCAGTATCATATTAAATGGTCAAAAATTGAAACTTTTCACACCAAGATCAGGAACAAGACAAGGGTGTCCTCTCTCACCACTTCTGTTCAACATAGTTCTGGAAATATTAGCCATAGCAATTAGGCACTGAAGTTAAATTTTCATTATTTGCTGGTGACATGATACTCTATCTAGAGGATCCTAAAAACTCAATTAAAAAACTGCTGGACCAAATTGCCAATTTTAGCCGCATAGTTGGTTATAACGTCAATGTTCAAAAATCAATATGCTTTGTACACACAAACATTAGACTCACTGAGATAGAAATTGGAGGGGCGGTCCTTTTTACAATAACATCCAAAAAAATAAAATATCTAGGAATCAGTCTAACAAAGAAGGTCAAATACCTCTATTCTGAAAACTATAGCATTCTGAAAAAGGAGATCGAAGATGATATCAAAAAATGGAGGGGCCGGGGATTTAGCTCATTGTTTTTGGTGACTGTCTTGCAAGCACAAGGACCTGGGTTTGATCCCCGGTAAGCACATAACAATACTGGGTGTGGAGACTCACCCCAGCAGCAACCAGTACCACATACCATGGTGCAGGGCGTGCTGGCTCATGCCTGTAAACCCATCACTTGGGAGGCAGAGGCAGGAGGATTGCTCTGAACTGAGTTGGAGGCTGAGCTCGGGACCAGTCTGAACCATAAAAGCTAGACTCTGTCTCAAAAAAAATCTAAAAAAAAAAAAAAAGGAAAGACATACCTTGCTCCTGCGCAGGAAGAACCAGTATTGTCAAAATGGCAATACTCCCAAAACTACTCTACACATTCAATGCAATCCCGATTCAAATTCCAACAACATATTTCACAGATCTGGAGAAAAAAATCCAAACTTTCATCTGGAACCACAAAACACCTAGAATAGCTAAAGCAATTCTAAGCAACAGGGACATGCTGGGTGGTATCACAGCTCTGAACCTGAAACTATACTATAAAGCCACTGTGATAAAAATGGCATGGTACTGGCAAAGTAACAGACCTGAGGATCAATGGAGTAGACTAGAAAATCCAGAAACTACTCCAGATACAATGAGTCACCTCATCTTTGACAAAGGAGCCAAAAATCCTCAATAGAGGAAAGACAGCCTCTTCAACAAATGGTGCTGGAAAAACTGGGCTTTAACTTGCCAAGACTAAAACTAGATCTAACTCTTTCACCGTGTACCAAGCTGAAATCAGTGTGGATAAGAGACCTAAATATTAAAACAGACACTGTAAACCTACTGCAAAACAGGTTAAGTAAAACTCTTCAAGACATTTGCTTAGGGAAAGACTTCATGAGCAAAACTTCTATAGCACAGGAATTGGCTGAGAAAATCAATAAATGGGACCTCATTCTTTTAAAAAGCTTCTGCACAGCAAAGGAAACCACCAACAGTGCAAGAACGCAACCAACAATGTGGGAAAAAATCTTTATCAGCTGTTTCTCATACAAAGGGCTACTATCTAGAATATATAAAGATCTCAAAAAAATCAGCCCACCCAAATTTAATGACTCAGTTCAAAAATGGGCATCTGAAATGAACAGATATTTTTCAGAGGAAGAAGTAAGAGCAGCTAAGAAGCATATGAAGAAATGCTCAACATCATTAGTCATTTGAGAGATGCAGATGAAAACAAGATGAGATTTCATCTCACTCCACACAGAATGGCTACCATTTCAGAATCAGCCAACGGCAAATGTTGGCGAGACTGTGGAGAAGAAGGAACCCTTCTCCACTGTTGGTGGGACTGTAGACTCATACAACCCCTATGGAGATCAGTTTAGAGGTTTCCTCAGAAAGCTAGGATTGGAGGTCCCATTTGACTCAGCCAATGCCCTGCAAGGTATATACACAAAATAATTAAAACTCATATCACAGTGACATATGTGCACCCATGTTTATAGCAGCTCAATTTGTGATTGTTACATCTTGGAAACAACCCAAGTGTCCATCAACTGGAGACTGGATAAAAATGCTGTGGTTCTTCTACAGAATGGAGTATTACTCTGCCATAAAAAATGATAAGTTTGAGTCATTTCTACTTAAATGGATATAACTTGAGGATATCCTCAGAAGTGAAATAAAAAGGGCACAAGTAGGTACATATCATATCTTTTCTCTGGTATGAGAAAATAAAGATGTAAATGAGTCCTAGAATTGTATGTTATATATTGTGAAATAGAAATTGCTCAATGTAAAATAGGAAGAAGGGGAAAATGTTGAGATTGTAACAAAAAGTAAGGAAACAAATTTTATGTATATGGGGGATTGGTAGGGTGGGTAAGGCTATGGGAAAAAATCAGAATTAAGTTGTGTCTTATGCACATCTCCCATTATGGAGTGCAATCATGATGCATATATGTAATATACCAATAAAGATTAAAAAATTAAAAAAATTGTTTTACTGTAAATAAGTAAGCTGATTACAATGAAGTCATATGAAATTGTGTGAAATATAATTTCTGCACAGATTCTTAGCATTCTTTCCTTGTGTAAGTTTTATTTCAGTTTAAGAAGCTATAGTTTTTAGTACAGATCAAAGAACTGAATTTTTCAATTGTATTTTTAAAGTTGTCACAATTTTAAACATATCTTTCCTCCCCTCCCAATTCATAATAACCAGAATCAAACATTTTGATTACAGTTGAAGAAAGTAATGCTGGGATATTATTTTAAAAACACTGAAAAAAAACACTTAATTGGTCGGGGGAGTTAGCTCAGTGGTTCCGGCACCTGTCTTGCAAGCACAAGGACCCAGGTTCAATCCCTGGCAACCACGTTCTATACTGTGCATGGAGACTATGCCCAGCAGCAAACAATTTTAGATACTTGCCACATAGTACAGTGCCAGGTATTTTGGCTGATGCCTGTAATCCCAGCACTCAGGAGGCAGAGGCAGGAGGATTGCTGTGATGTGAGTTTGAGGCTGAGCTCAGCGCCAGCCTGAATCTCAAAGCCAGACCCTGTCTCAAAAAACCTAAGAGAAAAAAAAGCACAAACCACTTAGAATATTTTTCAGTTTGATACATCATATTAAATAACGTCTATATTAATACAAAATAATACTTTTAGCTCTGTATTCTACTTGATTTACTAGTGATTCTTTTTTCTGTGTTTCCCAGTTATTCTTCAGTATTATATTCCATTCCTCTACTTCAGTGGTGCTGATTATGGCATGGGTGCCACAGCAGACTCTTTTGTTGGCACCCCATCTTGGCCACTCCAGGAACTGAGCATCGTACACACAGGCTGAATTTCAGTGCTGACACTTTGTGATAAATAACTAGATTTGAGGTTGCAGTTTGGGCAGTTGGTCTCTAGATGTCTCGCTATTCTAGTCTATTTGAAACTTCTTGTGCTATTAAGTCCTAAATATTTTTGTAGATAGCTAAATTTTATTTATTTTCATTCAATTTTAGATACTTGTCTCTTAAACCACTTTACTAATAATTTTTTTAAAGTTTTTTTGAGACAGGGTCTCACTTTGCAGTTCAGGCTGGTCCTGAACTTAGCTTAGAACTCAGCAATCCCTCCTATATCTGCCTCAAAAATGCTGGGAATACAGGTGTGAGCCACCATGCTCTGGCCTTGTGATGTGTGGTACTGATTACTGGAGGTGTCAGTCACTATGCCTGGCATTGTTGTATGTGGTTAACAGGGATCAAACCTAGGCCCTTTTGCTTGCAAGGCAGGCACCAGAACCACTGAGATAAAAACCCGGCCTAGTTTTGATAATGATTTTATTTCTGTCTTCTTGCTTCTTAATCACACAAGTCTTTTATTTCTCTGAACTCTTAACATCTTTGCACAATATTTGTATTTTCCTCTTCTACTGTAGCAAAGTTATACTTCCTAGTGTATTTCAGTTAAGGTTTCACACAGGTGGTAGCAAGGACACTTTGAGCTGTATAATTACTTGTCCTGTGTGCACTGTAGGGTGCTTAGCCATGTCCACCAGCCAGACCAGAGCGGAGCCTTCGTAATTCAGTGTTGAGCAAAACATGTGACAAAAAAAAAATGTTTGCAGGCTTCCCAAGGAGAGACAATCTCCCCTCTCCCATAGAAGAAAATCACTCCAGACTGGGAATCGCTGCTTTAAAGACACCTATAGACTGTTTACAAGTCTTAATAAAGCTTAACATCATGATATATAACATATTTTGATCAGGGATAATGAGAAATTTTTAAAAAGCACTATGTTTAAACTTTATTGTAGGTCCAACCTCCTTTCTGCTGAAGCACTTTCTTCTGAAGTAGTTCTTTTTATAAGCACAGTCTCTTACCGAGAGTGTGTATTTGACAGTAAGTTGATTTTATCCCTGTTGTTAATGAAAACAAATTTGGAGTAGAAGGATGATGTTATTTTCTCTCAGCAACTAGATGGTATTATTCCTTTGGCTCAGCATGGATCATTGCTCATGGAAAATCAGTCATTCATCTGGTGATTGTTACTGGAAGATCTTGAGTATTTGTTACTTTGTCATTGGTATTCATGTTTGTAGTTTTAGGATGACACAGTTGACTAATGCACATGTGCTCTTGTCTTTCAGTTATTCTTTTTAAGCGCTGATAAGTGTGTTTAGTTTGAGTATTTATCTTTTATTCAACTCTTGAACATTTATAATATGATCTCTTTGAGTATTACTTTTTCTCATTTTCTGGAATCATTTGCTCAGCAGTATTAGAAATAAGTTGGAACACATTATTTGTATTTCAAGCTTATAAGTTCTATCTGTACTTATTTATCATTCTATCCATTTCTTTAATGTTATAAGCCAACATAACTGCTTAACCTTTTGAACTTTGAATGTTAATGAATTCCTAGAATTTGCATTTTATTCTTCATATCTGATTGTTTTTTGTTTATATTATCTTCTGAAATTTTGCTTATATTACTTTTATCTCCAAATATAATTTTAATCTTTTTTAGAAAAATTTGTTATTATATGTATGTGATACCTAGTGGCAGAGAAGTACTCTAGTGTGTATAAATGCCAAGTTTCCTTTATGCATTCAGCTGCTAACAGCATATAACACACCCTTGATTTAGCTACTGTGAGTTGTGATGCTATAAACAAGGTACACCTGCATCACTGTAAGATAATGGCTCTAGTTTTTTTCAGGAAGATACCTGGAAAAGTTATAGTAGGTCAAGTGAGATTTCTGTCTTTAATTCATTTGAAAGAATTCTATGCTGTTTTCCATAGCAGTTTCAGGAATTTACCTTCCCACCAACAAGGTAGAATGGTGCTTTTTTTCCCTGCAACTTCACCAGCATTTGCTGTCTGTGTCCTTGATAGTAGGTATTCTTACCAGACAAAGGCAGATCTCAGTCCTGTTTTGATTTACAGTCAAAGATACTGAACTAATTTTTTTTCATTTATTTTCTGGCTATTTGTACTTCTTTGGAGAAGTATCTGTTCATTTCAATAGCCCATTTTTTTTTACTGAATCTCTAATTTTGAGAGCTCTGATTTTTTGAGTTATTTATATATTGTAGATGTTAGTCATCTGTCCAAGGAATGGTTGGCAATTTTTTCCCATTCTATAGATTCAATCTTTATTCTTTTGATTTTTTTGTTTCCTGTGCAGATATTGAGCCATTTCTTGGTTTTTAGTGTTATGCCTTGTGCAGTT
>PVIR01046572.1:0-10195 GCA_004026965.1 Petromus typicus
CACATGAGACATCTGGGGAAGGCTGCAGAGGGGAATGCTGTTTTCTGAGGGCAGTGTTAGAGCTACTTGTTAAGTTCCTTCTGAAGCTAGATCTAGTCCTAACCTTGCTGCAGAATATTTAGGTCACAAGAACCCTTAAACTGACCTTTTCTTTAAATGATTTTGGCTGGGCTTTCTGCAAGTTGACAAGAGCCCTAACTGATCCATCTGAATTCTAATCCTAGTTTAGGAGCTTTGTATTTGGTGACTTTGGGTAAGTGTTTATTTTCTCCAAATATTGCTTTTATGACACAAAGAAACTATAGTAAATCACCTAACTTAGAATTATTTTTTGAAAAGTAAACATTTGTCAAATATTTAGACCATATTAAGGTATCAATAAATTTAGCTATGTTTTCATTCAAAAGGCACATTGTACCACAATTCTGATGTCTCGGACAACCTACCTTCTAAGACCTTTAACATCCAAGTAGCCTTCTTCAATCACTGTTACACAATTTCTTATAACGCTAGTGTCATTTTAGTTCAGGCATCATTTTTTTCTTATTTTTAATGAAAATCTAAAATATGTTAGGTTCAGTTTCTACCGTTTCACTTATTTCTAGTGAGACTCAATTTGGCATGGTGCTGAACATAAGTGTGCAATAAGAACAATAAACCAATGTTGTGCCACCATGAGATTTATTTCTAAAATAAATAATATTAAAGATAGATGAGCATGGGAAGTGATAATTGTAACAATCAAAATTCACTAATCAAAATACATTTGGAGAAGCTATGTTTGAATCTGGGTCCGTCTCTGTAGGTGAAAGCTAGGCTTTCACTAAAATTCAGCCAGACTAGCTTATCGTGACTCCATCTCATCGCGACTCCACCTCATGGTCACTCCACCGTGGCCAAAGCAAGACTGCTTCTTCCAGCAAATCCGCCTCTGTATGCTCCATCCAATCCGCGACTGACCCCACTCCCATGTTTACGCCCTCTACTGTTTACTGTATAAGTGACTGCATTTTGCATTAAAGGTGGAACAGTTCTGCAAACACTCCCCAGAGTCTGCGTGGTGACTCTGCACACTCATCGTGACCCCCCAAAGCATCACACCTCTCAACAGAGGAGGCAAAGCAATGGAAAGGTGAGCGGTGGAAGTCTCCGCTCAGATGTTATATGTTTCATCAGCGATTGTCTGTTCACTCCCAGTTCTTAAGTTTAGAGAGATGAACCCCGAATGTGGCTCTCTAGACCAGTACCCCAAGGCTGGTTGGTCACATTTCCAAGTTTTTCACATCTGTACTCATTCTTTCTTATTTTTCGGTGTGGGTATTCTTGTAGTTCAGATTCCAGGCTCAGGATTTAACTTTATCTTAAACGTTCAATCAGTTCCCAGTCTTGTGGATTTCACCTCTTCCATTACTTCATTTCCGTTCTCTGTGTCTGTGTTGCAGGTTGGGGCTTGATTGCTGCCAGGTACTTTTTGTGGATATAGGCACTAGTTGCTTTATTATTTATTGCTTTATCTAATTTTTACTCTTTTCTCCTTTAGTGTATTATTTCTACATTTTCCTAAAGACTCTCCCAAATAAATTACAATAGCATCTTTAGAGGAGGACTCCAAAATTTGGAACTTATGAATCAGTGAAATAAAATAAATCAAGGAGCCCCGTATGGTGGTACCATTTTTATGGAGTAGTTACACTGCAGCCCTCACCCTGCCATTCACTTGCCAGTTATACATAAAAGCAACTGAATTTCATTCCAAATATAAGAAAAATATAATGTAAACACAAAGACCTTTAAATTGGGTATATGTCATTTCATGCATAAAAAAAGCTTATAAACTGTCTTTAGTTTTTTGGCATTTATTTCCAGTCTGAAAAACTTAGACTTAGAACCATGTGTAGCCCACAGAAAACCTGTAGGAATCATTGGTCTACACAATCAGATGACAGTGCTCAGCAGAGCACTCAAGTCCAAGTCCGTCTGGCTAAAAGGAACATTAGTTTTTGTAGGTAAAAATGTGGTTCTTTCTTGTTTCAACAATATATTTAAGAACTCCTTCTTCCATGCCTTCCCTGTTCTCTTTCCTCCTCACAATTACAAACCTCCTAATTATTCACAAAACCTGTGACCCTTCAGTTCTCATTCCATCCCTATAGAGAACTAGCTTATATATTGCCTTTTCCCCTTAACAGTAATTCTCCCACTCACAGTTCCTCTCTCCTTTTGTTCTGTGCACTACTCGTCCTGGAATTCTTCTACCCATACTGCTGTCTGTTACCATATTGTGATTTATGCATAGTTTAGTCTACAGGCACAATTGTTCCTGAGAGCTCTTAATATGCATATAAAAATACCATGCGTGAAACAAGTGCATAGTAAGTGTGTCAATTCTGAGTAGAATTCAGGACTTTCAGTTCTATAGGTTAGAAAGCTAAGGAAATTTTCAACTTATTTGGTAGAGCCACACAGATTACTAAAGCACACTTCTAGGTGTGTGTCTGATGGGCCATGAAGCTGTGATATTGGCCCTCTCTTTGGTTCCTGGCCCTTTCCTCCCTGGCACTGCTCCTTGCCACTCTCAGGAGAACACAATAGTTTTTCTTTGTCGAGTGTCTCTGCTCCTTGCTCTGGAGCTACCTGACCATGAACTAAATCCCCTGAAACTATGAATGAAATTAAATCTCTCTTTTTTTCATTTGCAAGTGTCAGTTATTGAGTTCCAGTGTCAAAAATCTAATGAATACAATAGAAATGTTGTTCTTAGAAGATATAAAAATAATAGCACAAGCAGTATTTTGTCCAGTATCAATGGTTTGATAGCTAAAAGCATTTCTGTGCCAAAGAAGTAGGATAAGACAGGGTTAAAGAAGCCAGACCTCTGATTCCAAAGAGCCTCCTGAAAGAGGCAAGAAGAAACCTATTTTTCTCCCCAAGGAAGGATGAGTTTGGAAGCTGGTGGTTATTTCTGTCTGGTTGGCACTGAACGATGTGAGCAGATGGTCAGTGAGGAAATCCTAACAGGGAGGTGGGTGAACAGATTTACCTTAGGTGACTCGTGGGCTGACATTCCTGTCTAGTACAGCCTGATGCTGAGGGGAATCACAAAGCTAAGTGTGAAGCGTGCGCAGAAAGACAACAAAAGTCAAGCCTCAAGTAGTGGGATTAAAACAGAACACAGTACAAAGATGTCTGAAATTTATTTGATTGCCGTATAACTAATCCAAGCACTTTGTCAGTCTGAGAGAAAGAATTAGCAAAATAAAGGTGGATGATGATTTTCTCCTTCTATACACGATATTCCTTGACTCTCTGCTCTGGTTCATAAGAAACAACAAAGTTAGATAAAGAAGTAGGAAGAAAGACACACAGACAGAAAGAAAGAAAGAGAGAGAGAGAGAAATAAAATAACCTTATGATGCTATTTACCAAAGACAAATACATTTAGAGCTACTTTTATTTTTCTTCTAGCATAAGAGTGCTATTTTAAATAAATTGTCATTAAATTACAATTCTGCTGAATTACCAGCAAGGTTGATCTATACCAATCTCATGTGTGATTTTGTGTGTGTGTGTGTGTGTATGTATATATATATTACATAAATGATGATTTGCTGGACAACTTGCACTTTCAGCCAACTTTCCAACCTCATGCTGAAGCTGTACGAGACCAGGAATTTGCTGGGATACTCTTCTTGGAAAGATGTTTCTCTTTGTGGAACCCTCTAATGTTGTACCTGCTTATTGAGGTTGTGGCTGTCTAGAAGATCCTAAATTAGTTTACAAAGTTTACCTGACCAGCCTGCTACAACATAAAGTGGAAAGAATAAATCTGAGAAAAATCTGTAGCATTTATCTCAGTTCTCCACTGTGTGAGCTAAAAGTCATGCTATGGTAATGTTTACAGGCTTTAGTTTCCCACTGCTTCATTTTGATCGTGAAAAATACTGACCGTGGTCAGGACAGTAAGGAGGATCTGAATTATGCTGCAGACAACTGAAATTATAAAAACGTCTAGCAGAGCCATGTTTCTAGGTGTCCTTTATTCTAATGAATAAAAAAATTGGATGCTGTATATATGTACTTCTGGGCTCTTTTCAATATAAATCATCCTGTGATTGGCCTTCCTTCAAAAAACCATGTACAAATTACATTCTGGAAAATGCTAAAACATCATTTTTACCCCTGTGTTTTTGTACTTTCTGTGCTAGTTTTAAAAAGGCAGTACATACAGGTGCCTAGATTGTAAGGTGATTAATTAAGAAATGTTAATTAATTTAATATTAATTAAATTAATTAATGTTAATTAATGAATGTTTTCTCCTATCATAAAAAGTAAGATGAAGAAAGAAAAAAATTATCAAGTCATAAGACTGTGACTGGTTGTAGAATTGAGTCTGGTTAAAGTCCTTATATGTCAAGTCTAACAGTGGGTTTAGCGCTGGCTACAGCTCTAGACCTACATTCTCCTCTACGCTCTGTGCTCTTGTGGCGAAGGTGCATGAGCTCAGCCAACAGGTCTCTCCCTTGGGAAAGTCAGGACCAGGCACATTTGCCTGAGAGCGACGTGGGCAGTGTCTGGCAGTGCATGGACACTAGCTCACCCAGTAGGCGGTCAGCGCAAGCCTCTTTCTCCTCCCTCTTCTTACCCAGACTTGTGTATGCTTCTGTTCCTCCAGCATCCGCCCTCATTGTCTGCAGGCCCTGGCTGAGTTTTTTGCTCTTTTCCTTTGCTAAGCCTTGGCGTTCATTTTCTTTGTCTCTAGCCCATTTTTTTTCTGCACAGCAACCTATAGTTGGTAAAATGAAACATACCACATGTTTAGAACAGTCGACTGTATGCTAAGCATGTGTTTTTATTGTTTGATGATTTTTTCTTTTGCTTCTCCTGAATCTAACCCAATCACCATTCACATTCACTTCCTGGATGAAGTATTTTCTTTCATGAAAATGCTTCTTCAAAATAAAAACCAAAAATACACAGAGACAAAAACAGAAGGGTCTACAATGAATCATTGTAATCTAAAAGTGGTGAAATGGGCCATTAGTGAGCAATTAAGTACTATTTTGGTTTTTAGAATTTTGAGGAATTATTTTCTTATTCTGTCATATTTAAAGAAATTAGTAGAGATTTTCCACTGATGAATTCAATGAATGTTATTGTGTCCTTACACTTACTAGGTACAGCACAGATTTTATATATATGTATACTTTTAAGAGAAGGGATAGAAGTTGCCTGCTCCTATTCAACACACACATTCCTCCTTCTATATTCATATTTTTGCATAAAAGCAGAGAGTATTCCAGACAGGATGAAGGTGTCAGTCCCGACACCTTGAACAGATGTACTGAAGACAGAGCCCCCACCCAGGATGTGGGTGGCTCTGACCAATCGGGTTGTAGTCTGGATGAAATGTAAAGGGAAGGGAGACTTGCTGTTGTTGCTTTCTTACTGCTTGCTCTGCCAAGGACTATTTCTCCCCTGACCTAAAAAGAAACCCATTTTCCTTTAACTTTTGAGGGTTTAATGTTTTATTCTGGCTGTGAAAAAACAGTGACAACAGTGAACAAAGTAAACTTTTGAAAGCGAGATATAATAAAGTTTGAAATTCTATCAGGAAAGTTGTATTATTTTATTCCTTTAAGGAGGCCAAAAGCTAATTTTTAAAGTTTATCAAATAACAAGTAAAACTAAGTATAGAAAGATCAGAAAACCCACTTTCACATTGTTCCAATCATAAAGTAAGTGTTGATGGTTAGTCTAACACAATGACAAACAACTTTTGTAGGGACCGCTGGGAGGATTTGTGGTTTATGCTTGCTTTGAACTTGGGGAAATGTCTGTGTGAAATTTTATGAAAAAGCTTCTTTTGTAAGCAACACATTCATTCAGGATGGGTCAGATAAACTGCCATCCTTGAGATTGGAAAATACTGTTGTGAGTAGCATTTTCTAAGTGAAGTTCTGGGAATAGCCCTGAAGACTAATGAATTGCTTAGTGTTTTCCATTCTGAAGATGAGCCTTGATTATTCTTCTCTGAGCTTTACAGAAGGCAAGAAATATTGGCTGCTGGCACTTCTCACAAACTGAGTATCTTTCCTCTAATTACCACAAGGTTGACCCCCAAAATTTAGAGAAACAAATTTCTCCTTGAACGATTTCAAGGTGTTTTTCAAACTTGATAAGGCAGATCTACATATCACTGATTGACAAAGTAGTCTCACCATCACCATAGAAACCAGAATGTTTTACATAGTCCTGAAAGGATCTGACTCATTTTTCAAAAGCCAAACCTGCTGGTATCACCTGCTGTTAAGAGGCTCCTGCTCTTTGATGTTTGTTATCTCTAGTGCTCCTTGATCTTTAAATCTAAGATGTGTCTCACCAGTGAGAGGAGAGAAAGTCCTGTCCCATTTCAGCAGTGTGTTACTCAGAGCCTCACAAGTGACAGCTGAGGCGAATGCGTGTTCTGTGGGGTCTCTGGTATCCCCAGTTCATGGCCCGCTGCTACTTACGGCCTCTGTAGTGAGTGTTTTTGGGGCAGGTCTGGCACCACATACAAGGTAGCCTTGAACACTGCTGTCCTGTTGAAAGCATAAATGTTTCCTTTATGCTAAACTCTGGGGACCTGAGGCTTGCACATTCTTTGAAACCTTCTTCAATTTGTAAGATGGAAAGTCAAGGGCCTATATTTCCTGGAGGCCATGATTTAGGGCTCTAAAGTGTACATTTGCTTCCCCACTATACTCCATAACTAGGATCGAAGGAACAGCTTCTATGAACTCAAAGTATCTATTTTTTTTTTTTTTTGGATACTGGAGATCAAACCCAGGACCTTGCCTTTGTGAGGTGGGGGAGCTGCCACTGAGCTAAATTCCAGGCAAAATATCTTGATACAATGTCAAATATTTTTCTCTGAGGAAGAAAATAAATGTATCACATCTTAGCAAACAGTAGTTCCTAATTCTTTAGTGTTGATTTCTGCATTTTTCAACACTCTCTCTTGTGCTTGGGTAGACACAATATCATCTTTGCTCAGGTATAGTTTTTTAAGTGAAGCAAGACACTAAAATTCACTAGACTGAAGTTTGATGAGGACAGTTGATCAGTCTACAGCCAGAAAGGTTCAGAGAATAGCACAATGAACACCACATACCTTCCATGTAGGTTTACCAATTGTTAATACTTTTGACATAATTCTATCTGTTATCCATCCAACTATCTATCTATCTATCTATCTATCTATCTATCTATCTATCATCTATTTATCATCAATCTGTCTGTCTATTATCTATACCTGTCTAGTCAAGAACCTCTCTAATTTTCTTTCTCCCTTGAGCCACTAGAAAGCAGATTGAAACATCATGTCACTGCACCTCAAATATTGCAGGATCTGTTATCTAGGAATACAGAGTTTCTCGTGCACAATCACAGTATTATTTCATTTCAAAGAATTCAGAAAATGATATAGGCAATATTGTCTGATGTAGAGTACATATTGAAGATTTCACACTTCTCTAAATGTTCACCAACTTACAGTACTGTTTCTCAGGTTAAAGATCTTTTGTTTTTAGTTTTTTGACACAGGGTCTCACTTTGTAGTTCAGGCTGGTCCTGAACTCAGCCTTGAACTCAGAAATTCTCCTGCCTCTGCCTCCTGGTGCTGGGATTACAGCTATGAGTCACCACACTCAGCACTGTGATCTGTGATTATTGGAGATTGAACCCAGGCCCTTGAGCTGGGCAGACTCTGGAACCACTGAGCTAAATCCCCAGCCCTAAAGTTTTTTTTTTTTTTTTTAAAGCCAATGTTTCTTTATTGCATTTGGTTATGATATCTATTTAGTTTTCTTTAATTAAAAATTATTTTTCATTTTTATGACAGGAGAATAATAGAGCTTTTAGTCCAATTATCTTGCAGAGTGTCTATGGACTCAGTCTTTGGACTATTTCCTCACATTCCAATTATAAATATTTTGTTGATAATCCTGCACGGATGATATTGTTTACTTCCTATTTATCATATCTTGAAGCACAACATACTGAGCTTAATAATTGATTAAGGTAGTTTATGAAAAGTCTATTTTTAATGAAGGTATTGTTTCTCTGTTGTAAATGAGCAAGTACTTCATGGGAGGATTCTATGTTATGTAAATAACATGAATATCCTGTTTTCCAACAAGAATTTATCCAGCTCTTTCAACATTAGTGGTGATACTTATCTGTATCAACTAGAATATTGTCTCTGTCTAGTCTTTACACAATCTGTTAACAACCTGAAACAGAAAAATTGCATCAGTTTTTGAGTATATCCATCCCACACCTTCATTATTACTCAAATGTTAACTTCTTTCAGTTGATCATACTTTTAAAACTTTCAATAAAGTTTTATCTTCAGACTGGAAATGATTTGGAGGTTTCATTCTTTTCATTTTTCTTTTTAAATTTTTGGTGTGGTACTAGGGGTTTACCCTGAGACCATGCTGAGCTACATTTATGGCTCTCTTAGAAATTGTTTTTGAGATAAGATCTTGCTAAGTCCTCAAGTTGCCCAGGCTGGACTCAGGCTTGTGAGTCTCTGGCCTCAGCCTCTCAGAGTGCTGGGATTCCAGGCACAGCACTGCTCCTGCAGTCTCATTTTCAATGAAGCCGTGGCAGAGGATACATTCTCCTGTTACTTCTCACTTGTCTAACACTTTCTCTAACCAAGAAAGTTTTATTTTAAGGACTAAATGAGAGTCAATAGAAGTAAAATGATTGCATATTTTTAAAAAAATCTAAATTTGGGTAGACTTCAAATCAAATTTTTTGCATTTTTTTTTTTTTTTTACTCAGACAATCTTGGAAAAGGATTGAGCCCAAATTTCTTACTGTTGCAACAGTTCTCTGGTAAACTAGAATCTTTTCTTTTTGAGATAGGCTCTTGCTTTTGTAGTGCAGGCTGGCCTTGAGCTCAGCCTTGAATTCACAGCAATCCTCCTGCCTCTGCCTCCCAAGTACTAGGATTAGAGATAGGAGCCACCACACCTGGTATTGTGGTATATGGTTCTGATTGCTGGTGGATGTGAGTCTCCACACCCGCCATTGTTGTATGTGGTTACCAGGGAACTTGTAAGGCAGGTACCAGAACCACTGAGATAGATCCCCAGCCAAAAATCTTTAAAAGCAATGCCACTATACACAGCAGAGTCCCCTTGGAAGCAGATTAATGGAAAGACCAGTATTTAGAGTGTGCAGAAAGCTCAGTATGTCTTGCTGTCAGAACACCTACCTGTGGAAAAGGCAGCAGGGAGAGCTGGATTCTGATGTTGGTCCATAGGCTTCAGAGGGTCCGTCAGAGAGGTGGGGATTTGAGCTGGTCCTTCTGGATGATTTTGTTTTGAAATAAGGAAGAAAACACTATATTCTCCAAACCTCCTCTCACCCATACCAGAAAAGCCCCATACTTTGTTGTAGGCTCCCTGGGAAGGGAGCTAACCTTGGACAAGACTTCATTCTTTACTGAAGAAAAATTCCCCATGAAAAGTGGTAAAGACAGCTGTAGGAAAGTTCCCTTCAGTCTCTCGGGGAGGTGTGAGCGGGGCACACTTGGATTTAGGAAGTTTCACTTTTATAAAACATTTTTCTTTTTGTATTATTTTGGATTTTTGACATAACAGAATTAGTTGCAGAAAGAATGACCATACCACTTAAATTCATAAGCTGGTACACTCTTGAACTCATTAACATTAATTATGGACACATTATACAAAACAGACATTTAACACGATCATCCTTCTTTTGATTCTAGTTTGTATAACACAATGTTTACTTTTTCTGATTAAAAATTCCTAAGTGGATGTATTTATAGGATTCTAACATATGGAATGCCACATAGAGAAGAAAGCATTTCCAATTATTCTATCATCATTTCCCATTTCTTCCTAATGCTTTTCTTTGCAAATGTGTTTGAGTAGTGATTTTGGATCATAACTAATACTCAATTTTCTGTTTGGTTTTTCATATATATATATATATATATATATGCACACACACATATATACATATACACATATACACACACATATATACACATATATATGTGCGTGTGATCATTTTGATGCATCTATAAAAAATTCTTCAAAAATATAACTATATGTGGGTGACAACTGACTTGGGCATAGAAAAAGCTCATCACTGAGTAATCAGACATCTGTTTGG